>JANSTQ010170395.1:0-10156 GCA_026167885.1 Bergia puertoricense
CCTCCCATCTACATCAACCTACTTCTATTTTCCCATCCACTCTAACCTTTCCATCCACTTCAATCTTAACATCATTATTGTTATTGTTATTATTATTATTATCTTTCAGTTCCCATTCACTTCCATCTTCCTACCCACTCTCACCTTACAAACTTCTCATCCATTTCCACCTTCCCATTCAATTCCATCTTTCCATTCACTTTCCTGGCCAATTTCACTCCCACAAACACCCTCCCAAATGATTTGTTTTCTGTTGAAGGAAATCTGTGGTGAAGGATATAACAGGTATTGTATTTTGAGGCTAAATCAAACTAAATCCTTTGACACTAGTTCTGTGAACAGAATTATTGACTCTTAATTGCCAATACAGACTGAGGCAAAACTAACAGTTTCTTTGAGTTAAATTAAAGTGTTAATCAGAGAGGATCCCTCTACATAAACCCAGTAAATATAAATGGAAAAATGACTTTCTATGACAAGCTGGATTCTCAGACAAAAAAGCAATACCAGTGGTAATGAATTGGGCAAGTTGATCAGTTTTCACTTGGGTCTCCTATTTTATGGTTTTTTTACCTGCGGAGCTGCCTGCTGCTGCAATTTGTATAACTTTGGGGTGGGCCGTCAGCTGTTCATGTTGGTAGTCAATAAAAGTTTTTGAGGTGCCATCTGACTTCTTCATATTTGACTGCAATTTCTTCACGAGCTGTCTGACTTGTTCAAGGTGATGTCATTTTGTATATCTTGAGTTTGAATTACTTGTTTTGCTTGCATCCCCATGGCACCTAAAAATTGAAACTAATGCTTTCTTTCAATTTGGACTGGAAGATCAGTTCCTCCCAGCTCCCACCCTAGGATACCCTAGCGGGGATCTATTTAAGCTACTGCCACTGAAAGAGTTCAATTTATTTATATTTTCACTAATCATCATTTCAATTTCCAAATTACTATATATTTACTAGTAAAATTAGCAAAATTTTCAAAAATTTAAAAACTCAAAATTGTGGCCAAAATGGTGAATTTTAGTTTGTAACATGTGTTGTCATAGCAATGCTCACTAATTATTGGGTAATTGTTGCCATGAAATTGATTAACCAAAGAGTATCCAAGGTTTTTTTCATAGCATACTACCCAAAGGGGGACCGAATTGAGCCCATACCCCCATGATTTTTCATAAATTTGGTTACACACAAAAGATTGCACATTGGCATGTTTGCAATTTTGGGTTAGCTAATTACTTTCCATAACAAAAATCAAGTTTCAATTAACAACTGTTGCTATGGCAACTGTAATTTCACAAAAAAACCACCATCTTGGCCGACATCTTGGGTCTTTCAAAAATTTTACTTTTAGCTAAACTGCAGCAAATTTTTTTGAACTTAGTAGAAATCATGTATTTACAGCCTTGAATAAGAAGAAATTAGAACAAATTTTGTTGAAAAAATCTGTTTTTTGATTCAAATTTTAATTTGCATAAAATACAAATTAATGTCAGTACTTTCTTAGTAAAATACTTGCTTAAATAAAAATATTGCATTGTATGGCATCATCAATTTAAGTCAAATGTTGTGTTCATTGTTAAACTACAGCTACTGTAGGTTCCATTTTGATTTCTTCACTGAGCTTCAAGTCCTAGGTCAGAAAAACCTATTGGGGGGGGGGTCAATTTGACCTCCCCCCTAGATGCTCAAGGATCAATACTGTTGTCCGATTGTATTTTTGAATTGTACAGAAGACATGCCTTCAATGCCTCCCGACTCTTATGTCTTCATATTGCTCAATTAATTACGTAACTAGGAAACGTATCTACGTTGAGAAACGTACGTTAACATATACAAATATGTGATTTAACTATACTATTAAGCACAAACCTTTTAAAATATTAAAGTTTACAAGTACAGCTACTGGACCTTGTCAAACTTGTAATGTCAAGTTATATGTGCAACGGTATGTAACTGAACGTACGAAATGGTATAAACTGCAAAGTTCAATGCTGCACATATATTTCGCTTCCGGCTTGTGGGATAGAATCACTCGAAATATAGAATTTTAGCGAAGAGGAGGCATTGTCAAATGACGAAGATGGTTTGTGCTGTGTGCTTCTGCGGCTAACTTAGATGTTCCACAAAAAAACGTAGCATACCCTGAGCATCAATACCCAATTAAGTGACGACTAGGAGTGCATTGCATCGAAGTAGGCGTTAATTGTATCAATATAGAGAGGCCCTCCAACTCCAAGGGGGGGAGCTGCTGTCGCTTTTCGCTTCGTAAAAAGGATTAATGTCGCCCAAAAAAATAAGCCAATGAAAAAATGTCGCTGTCGGTTTTTATCAATTTTTCTCAGTATTAACTCCTGTCGTTTGTCGTTTATTAGTAGGAAGTTTGTCGCCTATTCGTCGCCTGTCGCAGGACACCCTTCACGGGAAGGCCCCTCCAGATCGACTTCTTAAAGACCTCGATGTTGTGTATCAGTGTTACTTGTAACTGATCATGACGGGAGTAAGTGAGTGGGAAAGAGTTCTTACTGTACCTTCGACGCTGGAATGGAAATCACTTCATTTTTTAAACACACCTGTAGGCAATTTCCAGCAATATCGAAACAGTTGTTAATAAAAATCGACAAGAATGAGACAAGTTCCGGAAACCGTGTCGTCACAAGTGACGTCATGAGCTCAATCGGGCCAGTCCACCCAACTGCCACGTCACTCGCTGGGTATTCTTCAACTTGCTGTTTATTATTTCTGTTGTTTATGTATATCTTCAAAATGTTGGGTCGATCGGACAGTAAACGGGATAAATATTGAGGTAACCATAAACCTTAGGCTTATTCTATAAAGTTCAGTATGTCGACAAACACAACTCACTCACGCTCCCCTCCCCTATTAATCCTCCTTCGATATTTTATAGACCCTGGCCTCCCGTTTGAAAGTTTTGAAAATAAAAAAGCTTCTTCGTGGCCGTTACAGCCCGGGTGAGTGAAAAAAAAAAACTTCTACCGGCCCTGGTTAGAGCAATTACAACTGTACAAGTCGGTTTTGAAGGGTGCAGTCCAAGCCAATTATACCCTCTACCCCAAGGAAACACTAAGCTCATATGACCCCTACCCCCACAAGTACCTGATCCAATATGGCCACTGGGGAGAAGGGAAGCATCGTTGAGGGGATTTCAGAAATGCCTCCGTTAAACATCAAGGCAGTTTTGGTAGGAGCTACTGGTGCAGTTGGAGAATGCCTTCTCGGTGAACTTCTCCGCTCAAAGGTTAGTACTGGGAACGTTGTGTAAGTTTCGGAGCTCAACTGATTTTAAAGAGTTTAAACACGCGAACTCGGGCACGCTATCAATGCATGTTGACAAACGATCGAACGATGAGTCAGCACAAATATACTGAAAAGTTTTATGGAGAAGAACGAAAACGGAAAGTTATACGAGTCGTAAAACCTAAAGGTTTTGCAGTCACTGAGTGGAGAAAGTCCCAAATCGACAGAATTTGCGGCATGCAACTGAATTGCTGGGTGTGTGGTTCGTGTAAACATTCAAAAGTTTATATAATTGCAGCAAAATTACGGAAACTTTTCAGTTTTTCAGGCCTGTGAAGCTATTCTAAGGCGTATGACACACGCCACAAGTGTGTGATTTGGTAGGTCTGGCAACTCACGGGAAGTAGTTAATTTATAAATAACAAAGGATTGAAGTAACCGGGTATTCTGCCGTATGTTAGCTGGTATACCGGTATAGCCAAATTAATAGGCAGTTGATTAAATGGTTAACTTCTGTGTTTTGTGGACTGGTACATGATTAAGCAGCAAGCTTGAATGAATACGTTTTGTGTTTTGCCAACCTGGGGCACAAGTACGGTAGGTTTTCATTTTAGTTTCTCAATTCTGGCTTCACCTTTTAATTTAATTTTTATTAATTTATCTAATTAATTTATAATGGAAATTGATCATGAACTGAGTGGAGTTCAGTTTGCTCTGAAATCATATGCGCGATTTCAAAATTGAACGAGCATGCAGCATGAGTTCAATTTGAAGTCAAAAGTATGATTGCATGACACAAAGTTCAATTACCAATTAATTATATCCATTTTGAAATCAAACTAAGATATTTACTTCTGTGTCATCCATTTTTTGTGTAATTTGCAGCAAGAACATGTAAAAAATACCACATGTTGTGCATCCCTTTCTTGCTGTGCAGTGATTGGCTGTTTCAGTTTTTTTTTACTTTGTGATTGGTTGTTCAAAACAGTGTAATTAATTCTGTAGTCACTGCTCTTGGGAACCAATCAGATTGCAGGAATCACCAGTGATATAATTAATATTTAAATTGTTTCAGTCATTTTTTATCACATTATAAAGGGAGTTACCAAGTATCTTTATTACCTTTGAGGATATTAAAGGTTTCTGCGGAGTCTTAAAAAGTCTTAAAAAGTCTTATTTTTGATTTTGTATTTTAAGGCCTTGAAAATGTCTTAAATTTGCAAAAATTTATCCTTGAGGTCTTAAAAGGTCTTAAATTTTATGCCAAAACTATTGTTGCATGATAGAACAGAAGTTACATGTATAAGTTACATAAGTTGGCCTGTATTGTAACTTTTGGATAAAAGATTGAAGAAAAATTAGGTCTAATAAATTTTCCAAATTTGGGTTTAAAAAGGTCTTAAATTTTGTGAGTTGCTAGCTGCAGGAACCCTGGTACTAAGCAAAGAGTTCTACTGACAAAATTTAAGGAAGACAACTGCCTTGGAGTCAGAGTAAATTGTTACATGTACATATTATATGTTTTTAGTTTCCTATACACTGATTCATCTGTAGTTTTTTTCTTGCACAGTGTCTTTTTAAGAAACTTGATTTTGAAAACTTTTGTAATAAAAATTACTTACAATAATTTTTATTACAAATTGTTTTTCCCAGGAAAAAAGTTACAGACAAAAATGGGAAACTAAAACCCTGACTGCTCACCCTCTAGCACAGTTACACCCCTCAAATTTTGTTAGTTGAATCCTTTCTTGTACCTAAAATTTGGCATTTCATAAAATTAATTGATAAAATGCAAAATCTTTAACATTTATTTAACATCAGATTCCCATAGTTACATATATTGTATTTTGCAACACATTTGCCTGCAAGACAAGATTGCATTTAAAACCATGACAAGGTCTTAATATTAATTCAAGTTTTGTTAAATTAAATTAATCAGTTAATCATTTGAGACTGCAGCTGTGGCTAAGCAACATTATTTTGCCTCTTTGTGAACAGAACTGGTATGAGCAAAAACTTTGTAATATATACCTTAGAGGAATGATTATAAATTGTTATTAATAAATTTCTGGACAGAACTTTGCACAAGTTGTGGTCCTTGGTCGAAGAAATGCTCCTGTACCAGCTGAGTATGAAATTGATCAAGCAGCAGAAGAGTCAAGTGGGAGGCTTGTACAACAAGTTGTTGGTAAGGAGTTTGAGCAGTACTGTGACTTAATTGTTACATTCTTGGTGCAAATGCAATGTGAGGGGATAAAGAGGAAGTGCCTGGCTTGGTTCACACAAAATTGCAATAACAAATCATTGATCCTGTGTGTTATAAACAATGAAATTCATATTGTTCTCAGATGACAAAAAGAAGGAATTTCTTGCATTCCATTGAAATTTCAAGGATGAGGCATTATTTTGATGAAATGTTGAAAAGGACACCAAAGTTTCAAAATAGACACAATATAATATAGACTGAGATAATCTTTAAAGTCAAACAAACTTAAAAAAGAGCTTTTTAGTCCTTTTCTATCTGTATATAAGAGGAAGTACCACTGTAACAGTTTTATATTTTGGTTATTTATAAGTAATTCTTGCAGACAACCCTATAGACCTTTTCTACTCTTCAGGTTGTGACTACCCAAAGAAATGTTTAAGCTCACTGTCTGTCTGCTTTATCATGGCAGGTGGTGTTGGTCTGTGGTGGATTCAGGATACATGATTTAAAGTTTATTTAGTTAAGATGGCTGGCTCATTTAGGCTATAATTTAAAATGATATATGGTTACTGATTGTGAGTCTTGTAGTAGCACTTAAAAAAATAAAGCTTTCAAAAATTCCAGACAAAAAAGTAGATTAAACAAAATTAATAAATATAAATTTTTTAAATGTTCAAAATTTTTTGCTTATAGAGCATTCCTTATTTGTAGAGATTCCCACAGATATTTCCATTATTGACACTCAAAAGTTTCCCTAGATTTCATCTCCAGGACTAAGTTTGGCTTACTCCTGGTCATCTTGAGTTCATACTGTAATTTTAGTAATTAATATATTATATTAATTAGCATAATACAGGTAGCAAAATTTGGTAAGAAAAAATAATCGAACATGTACACAGTTGTTTGGTACAACACAGAAGGAGAAGACAGTATATTTTATAAAAACTAGAAATAAATTTGAAAAGTTAAAAATTTTAATTAATACATAAATTTTTGCATCTATTTTTAGATTTTGAGACATTGAGCAGTGAGAATGCTGGTAGCCATTTCAGTGACAAAGATGTCTTCTTTTGTGCACTTGGTACAACCAGAAGAACAGCTGGATCAGCAGTAAGTTTATTTGCTCTAAAATCTCAATTATTCTCAGGTTACAACAATTTCAGTATTTTTGAATGTACAAAATTATATGTTACTTTGTCTGACTACTGCAAGTTGTAATTTTTTCTTCAGCAAGCATTCAGGCACATTGACTATGATTATGTCATGAAATGTGCAGAGATAGCAAAGGAGAAAGGGGTCAGCCAGATGAGCTATGTATCATCCCAAGGTGCAAATCCCAACAGCTGGTTTCTCTATCCAAAAACAAAAGGAGAGGTATATGAACCAAAAGTCATAAATAAATGCTTAGTATGCACTTTTTAAATTTAAGGTTCAGCCTCATTAACTATGTAACATTGCATGCAATGACACATTAAATTAAATTAATATGTTTCTTAACTTTTTGCCTGGGTGTGGCCCACCCAGCAATTGATCGGAACAACATTACATGCAGAAGTGGCCAGGTGCATCTGATTTAGTGCAAACATTTCACCATGTTGCCACCTTTTTTCCAAAGTTTGATTTAAAACTTAAAACATTGCACATATTGGCCAGATGAAAATGGTTTTAAAATCATATTTTATCAGTGGGTCTCTTTTATATGGCATGCTTTAATTACAATGTACTTGTTCAAAAAAAGACACAAATGCATCAGACTTAGAACAATAACCTGAGATAATTAAATGTTGTGGTTGTCACATCAATCAAAACAGTTGCTTGCAATAATATGCATATTAAGTATACAGCAGCTGGACCTTTATTTAATAAGCAGCCCTTTTGTAATTTTTTCATTCATTTACTGTAAATTGCACCTCTTTTAATTATAAGTGGCCACTGCTGTTAAGCAGCTGCATCCATCTTTGAGTGGTCCCAAGTGGTGTTTTCTATTGCTTTTTATCTGTATTAACTGGCAATCTCAATTAACTATAAATAAATAAATAAATAAAATAAATAATTATTTCACTTTAGTTATATTTTGCCCCAAAGGACCCGAATTTGAAAATTGAGTCAATTAGAGATGGTAACAAAATTATTTTAAACACTTAGATAATAAAATTATCACTTGAAATTTTGTTCATCAAATGAATGATTCACCTTCAGCAAAACAGGATACAAAATATTAATTTATGATGGAAAACCTAGTTGTAGATATTATTTTGTGAAATAAGTGATTTTTATTCTTTGATCATTTTCATCTGAATATAATTTTACATACAAATTAATAATATAAATTATGTACATGTTGTAGTGTAAATTTATCATAATCTACTGCAATAAACTATTATATATACTGCATCCAAGTTTTTTTTTTAAATAATTATTTTACACAATTTTCTTTAAAAGGTTGAAGAAGCACTTAAAGGTTTGGGGTTTTCTTACACAAGGATCTACCGGCCTGGTCTGCTTGGTAGAGGTGAAAAGAGCAGAACTGTTGAAAAAGTTGCAGGTACATGTAAATTATTGTTACCAACTTGCTCAGGGTCATTCATTTCTCTTTTAAAGTAAATGAACTGCAAAAGTAGGCAGTTGGTAATGCTAGTGCAAACTTCTGTTAGAATATTTTCTTAAAAAATTAGCCTAGACAGCTGGTTAATTTTGCCACTGGCTGGCTGTTTTGGAGGAGCCCAAGTCTTTGGTTTTTAAAGATTGTTATATTATCAATAATTATAAAAATTAATATTTTTAACAAATTTAGAGTACAGGTCTACATGTACTGTATATATCATTCAGTGTTCTCCCCACATCAGGCCCCCCTGGCTTCATTTGGGGAAAATTGAAATCTGCCTGGCTTGGAAGACTGTTGCCATAAAAGAAAAGCACTCACTGAGATTAAAACTTGCAAAAGTTGAAAGCCCCCCCTTAGCTTGGAAAAATGTTTTAAATAAAAATACCTGGCAGAGATAGTTCATTACCCCCTGACTTTCACAAAATCTTGGTGAGAACACTGTCATTGTATATTAACTGTTTATTAATTCCTGAGTCAGTCAGATGTTTAGAAACTATTTTAATTAATAAACTATTTAGGAACTTACATGCAGTCAATTACATTAATCCAATCCATACAGCACATTTTAAAACTTTCACATGGCTCAATCTGTAATTCATTTTTACAATCCTTAGAGTGCCAAACTGGTTTCAGCATAGCCTGGCTGTCATGTTCTCACAGTTCTCCAAAATTTGTCCAGCCAGTTATCCAAATTTTTGTCCAGTATGATGTCTGTACTCCCATAAATAAAAAAGAGTATCATGATTGTTTCAACAGGTTGGTTTATGTCACAAATACCAGTAAGCAAGGTTGCCATGGCAATGACAATTGATGCAGAGAATGTTGTTAAGAGCCAATCTCAACCAAACCAGTCAGATGCAGAGAAATCCCCAGCATTCAGGCTACTAACCAATGCAGAAATATACCAGCTGTGTGACACCAAGTGATGTACATTGTATAATTGTCAACAATTGGGGAACTGAGACCAGTCCAGAAATATTTTTGTTTCCATAAAATGTCTGCTGTTCCAACTGCAGATGAATGCAACATAATTATATAGCTACCATAATAAAGCTTCAGGTCTCATTCTGCATGTATAACTATTAAAACAGATACTGTAATGCCGTTCTGTTAGTAAAACAAGAATAGTTTCAAAAACGTGATGAATATTTTAAAAGCAGAATAACAAAATGAACTCAAGGAAATTATTCTTTTGTTGAAAACAGCACATACATGTATAAGAAAGATGGCCAAGGGCTGAAGGCCCTTTTCAGTCATTTTGGTTGGTGTAGTACTCAATGTTTTCAGACCATCAATTACAACTTGTATGAACTTCTCTACTCAGTTTCAGTCCCAATGCTAAAATTTTAACCATTTTCAGGCCAGTTCTTCAAAACTGAATGTAGCCCCCCTTAGGTTAGGGTTGGGGTTAGGTTTAGGGGAGGGGTAGGTGGGTCGTTTCCCAGAAACTGGGATTGATCCCATGTTTGGCACACACCATCCTGATCATGTTCATCCTTAAGCGATACCCAATTTCAGACAAAAATGTCAATTTAATCTACAGATATGCCCAGTTTCAGACCAAAGTGGCTCAGAAAGCCCACTGCACATGCATAATAGCCCATTTCCAAATTACTCTCCAATGACAACAATGACTTGAAGTCAAGGCTTCATGCTAAGTTTTTGTACACTTTCTGTATTTTCTCACACAAAGCCTTGAAGCCAAGTCATTATTTGCAGTTACTGGAGCATAATTCAGAAAGCCCCCTACCCACATTAGAGGGAGGGATACAATACATGTAGGTGATTTGTTGCTCAGAAACCATTGCTGATCCACCTGCACTTACAAGTGTGTAACAATCAGACAGCACACCAAACAGTCTTTGCAATAATTTGTTTTATTATTAATAATACTTCCTATGTCTTTGTACATGAATCTTTACATGTACTCTGGTGTCACTGTTACATGTAGTATAAGTTTAGTCCAGCTACTTTTTGCTTTGAAACAAAACCACTTACTGTTATAAAAGTGCCTCCATTGTTGAAGGTGTTATCCACATATCAATATTAAATTAAAACTATACAAACAACTATAATGTTGCTGAAATAAAA
>JANSTQ010170417.1:0-10155 GCA_026167885.1 Bergia puertoricense
CCCCTCCCCCCTTCAATATCCTCACTTCCACCGCCACCTTTGACATATTAAATTAACTTTCCCTTATTTACCACGGAAATTCGGTTTACCTTGGTATGTGTGACCTCAACTTATATTTTTTCGCGGGAAACTTTGTTTGATGTGTCAATCAAGGTGCTTATAATGCTATTCCCGGTCTGTTCAGTCACTTAATTACGGCTATCGTGTTTCAATTCACAGTTACATAATCTGAATTTCGAAACCAAAATACATTTCTGTCAAATTGCGTTTCGCAGATATAGAATATCGGTTCTTTGTACATCATGTCTTCAAACTGCATAAAAATATAAATGAAACTCTAATCCCTTCTGTGCTTTGAGTTCCAAAAAGCGAAAAAAAAGAACTCCGACGGAAAAATTCTCTGAGGAAAGACGGAAGAATTTAGTGGATACAGATCGGCGGGTGTTGACGAACTGTGGCCAGAGATGTTTTCAGGTATCGAAAAGCCTGGGTATTCTTTGGTTCAAGCAAGCGTAAGATCCAAGAGTGCAATATTTTTGTCGCAAAAACGTTCAAATAGAAAAGTTCAACGGATGCACTGGTGAACCTGGAATATCAACACAGTGTGAGGTCAACACATTTCCATTTCCGGCATGATTGGCCAACACTGATATGATTTCTGTTTACCTTAAGGAGGGGGCGTGGATCAAGTAAAACGTGCGCGAAATCTCTCGGTTAAGCCTGCCACACACTAGACGATTTTCGGACTTTGAAAATCGCCTCGTGTGGGGTAGTTACCGACAAGCCACGTACAACAAAATCTAATTCAAACATGTTTGATTTTAAGACGTCTTGACTTAACCAATCGGTCCATGTGTGACAGTCGCAGATTTTGTGTCGGAAGCAAAATTTGCTGATCCAGTAGAATGGGGTTATTCTTTAATTATGCAAATTTAGATTTGAGTAAAAAAACGGATATTCTTTGATAAAATTTGTTCTAATTTCTTCTTTTCCATTTTATTCTTGATTACTTTCTTATTTGATACTGTAAATACATGGTTTCTACTTATTAAAAAAAATTGCTGCAATTTTGCAAATAACTTTTTTCCCCAAAATCCAAGATGGCGGACAAGAGGGCGGATTTTGTTGTGAAATGACGGTTGGCATAGCAACAATTATTAATTAAAACTTTATTTTTCTTATGGAAAGTAATTAGCTAACCCAAAGCTGTTAACCTGCCAAAGCTCAATCCTTTATGTGTAACCACAAGGAAAATCTATGGGGGGTAGAGGGGGAGGGGGGGGAGGGGTGGTCCGATTGACCCCATTCATCCCGTTCAGGGTCAGGGTTTAACAGCCCGGGCTGTACGCCTCTACCAAACTTAGGTCAAATACCCCCTCCCCCTCCCCTCTCCTCCTCCCTTCCTGGGCTCAATTGATTAGTAAGGTAACTTCACAGATGTCTGTATAATATTTAGTAATACTTTCTGTTTTAGTGATGATACGATCTTTGATTTTCCGTGACGCCCTTCTAAGCGTCGGAGGCATAAGCGTGTCACGTGATTCACTAGAGTACGCACTGACCAAGAAAGGGCCAGGTCACTCAGTTGTTATCATCGTCGGCGGAGCGGAAGAAATGTTAGAAAATATTCCTGGGAGCTACAACTTTATCCTCAAGAGACGAAGAGGATTTGTTCGCTTGGCGCTGGAGACCGGGTAGGGTAATTAGGGTAGGGTAATTTTATTTTTTACGCCTACCTCAAGATGGCAGACTGCCACGGTTCATTAAACATTCCAGTATTCATGTAATAAGGTTATTCATGGTTATTCATGGTTAGTGAGGGTTAAGGTTGGGGTTAAGGTTACTGTACGTTGTTTTTTAAAAAAGGGGAACAGAGTAAGAACTTGGGCTATATATACAATAAAATTAAATTTTGGAAGCTGGCTGCGAATTGAATGTTAAAGTCGTAGTAATGCACAGTAACTATAGTGCTCGAGGTCTCAGGTTTGAGACTCATCGTGCCCCTTTTTCTTTTCCTTTTTTTTTTTACACTTCTAGTTAGTCTTTCTTAAAAATTTTCTAAGTATGAATGTCAGTTTGGGTAATGTCATGGTATTAAGCCAGCGTCCGCCATCTTGAAGTCCCCTATGGGCGTTTCCCCTGTTCATTCTCTTAAAACATTAGTTGACTGAACCTTTTAGTACTCAAACCCTTCACGCCGAAACAATCTTCCTAGTCAAGGGCGTCAAGTACTCTTATTTTCAGATACCCAAGTAAACCTAAATTTCTGGCTTTTTGAACGAGAGTCCCGACCAGGTTTGTCCTCAAAAGTTGGCTTTTGTGAAGGTCTTAAGCGTTATTGGTTCAAGATATAAACTTTATCTGTCAAAGTGTCCGACGAGGCCTGTTCGCAATAACTAGCTTGATAATGATACTGATCGACTATAAAAAGGTCGTCAAATGAAAAAGTTTGAATCAACATTAAAAACTTGGAAACTGAAGTTTGCTTCAATTGACTTAATTCTATCCTTAATAGTTGGCTTTTAAGAGACTCGGATTTTGGAATTGGTGGAGAGTATTGGTTTCTTTTTAACGGTTTGTGAAGGACATACGTAGAACATGAAAACTGTTAGTACCCAACTGCCTTTGACCTAATGCTATCAAATTCTTCTTCTCTGCAGTCATTTAATACCCAATTGAAAACATTTTTATTCAAGAAATATTTCTACTCATAGATCCTTATCTCTAATTGATTTTTTTATTATATATTCCATAGATTTTTATTCTTGTAAATAAGCGTGCATAAGCGGCCTTAGACGTGTAATGTTTGTCCATAATGGACCACAGCTTATTGAATTTATGATTATGATCATGATTGTGGTTATGGTTATGGTTATGGTTATGATTATGATTATGATTATGATTATGGTTATGGTTATGGTTATGGTTATGGTTATGAATATGATTATGATTATGATTATGATTACTATTATTATTATTGTTGTTGTTATATTGAATGCCACATGAAGCTGATTCCATCGGGCACGTACCAATGCCATAGTTTGTTTATGTGGCTAATAAGGACAGTCATCATTCTCTCTTTTACCAGTGCTAAACAGATCAGAGTGCATGATCCCCCTCGGCGGGACATTCGTCAATCGCAAGTTAGCTCCCAGTAGAAGTTGCTACTCATATATTGTAAAGTGTTTTGTTCACGGACACAACAAAGTGGTTGGGTCGAACTAGTTTCTGAAGTCACGACCTTTGGTTACCAGTCTTCCACGCGAAACACTCAGCTACCCTCTCCCCCTCCCCGCCCTCCCCTCCTTCCCTCGCCTAATTCCTTAAACATAATCGAACTCACACGCAGGCAGATACATGTTTGTGTTAACCCAAACACGTAACTGCACATCTACACTCCTGAACGTGTACTCAGGGACTGGTCAAAAAGTACCGGGGGGAGGGGGATTAGAGGGGTGGGTTGGCCATGCTTTTTTTTCAGCTCCATTTAACAATTGGTCAGCAAATATTGAATTCTCCTCATATTGCTAGAAAATGCATGTTTTTTTAAAAAAGGTTTAAATTGAAAGTTTTTCCAAGAAATCATATCCCGGAACACCGTAGGGTAGCATCATATTTTGAAATTTACCAATATGACAAAATATTAATCGATACGTTGCAGTAAAAATGTATTTGCTAATAAACGTTGGCTCATATAAATGTCTGGCGAACCCTCGCAATGATGGAAGTTTGCATGAAAATCGAAGGTATACTGTAACGTCTGCTGTGGATGTCAGATGTTGCAAATTTATAAAAAAGAACGATTTGATTTTAAAACTGTTAAGAAAATGGCCTAAATTGTTATCATCATTTTCATGACATTTACAAGTGCTCATATCTTATTAAAAACTAGAGAGAGCTTGCAAATTCTTCTTGCCATTTTTTCAGAAACTAAATGGCAAAACACAGCACAGTCATAATAAAAATCAGAGATTCCTCAGTGTAGATGCGGTTTTTTTTATCCAAACTGTTCAGTTACAACTGTTCTTGTCTCCATCTTAACTGACAACATTCATCTGTTGTCGACTTTCATAGTAAGTAAGCGATTGTTTAGAAAATACTACGCAAGATATTTTATATTCTGCTGATGAAATCAGTATGATTTGCATCTGGATAAGTCACCTCTAACGTTTAATTTTGTCTTCCCAATAACAGCTTTCTAAGCATACATACTGTTATGTCTACATAGTTTGAAGATTTTAGACACATTTCTAAGCATACATACTGTTATGTCTACATAGTTTGAAGATTTTAGACACATTTCTAAGCATACATACTGTTATGTTTACATAGTTTGAAGATTTTAGACACATTTCTAAGCATACATACTGTTATGTCTACATAGTTTGAAGATTTTAGACACATTTCTAAGCATACATACTGTTACGTCTACATAGTTTGAAGATTTTAGACACATTTCTAGAGGTTTCGGAAACTAAGTTTTTAAAATTTTCAAAATCTTCCCGGAAGGGGGGGGGGGGGGGAGCATGTCCCCAGACCCTTCTAGCAGCCTTCGGCAGCTCTGGCCACCATTTGTAAGGTGCTATGCGAGCCTTGTGTGTGAATCCTTTACGCCTATTTAATATAAGTGTTTAATGTTACATTCTTTTGTTTGTTTGATAAACACCAGATAAATCATGTACTCTTGACGCAAACAACGTTTTTTTCAAATGGAGAGGCTCATATAATTTTCAGCCTTAGCCCGCCGGTCGGGTCAGTTGGTTTTAAGTCTGTGTCACTGGGTGGTTCACCTCATTTCAATAACAATAACAATAACAATAACAATAACAATAACAATGACAACAACAACAACAACACAACAACAACAATAATAATAATAATAGTAATGATAAACAAATAAATAAGAGATTTATATAGTGCCATTTCCCATGCGAATCAATGGTGCTTTACATTTAGAGTATGGAACAATAATAAAAATGGTTCATTTGCTGTACGCACGATTAAAAAGTAGTGGGTTTTCAAACGAGTTTTAAAAGTTTTAAATGAGTCGATGTTTCTCAAGCCATTTGGAAGGTTGTTTTATTGGGTCGGGGCACCAATTGCAAAAGCACAGCCACCATAGGTCTTAAGTTTAAAACGATATTGATGTAAAAGATATTTTCTGGATGATCTGGGCGATTTGAAAGGTCTGTATGGTTTGATGAGATCACAAGATTTCAAGCCACCATTGCTCGAAATGCTTTATTCCGCATAGACTGCGAGCAGTCTCTTTCTTTTCCTAAGGACTGATCGAGAAAAATAAAAATCGAGTTCACAGCTTCGCCGTTCCAATTGTTTTTCTTGATCGATTCTGAGGAAAAGGAAGAGACTGCTCGCAGTCTATATTCCACACCCCTGTCCTTATTACACGAAACAGGTCTCTTTAGAACGCCAAAATCCGATTTATTTTTAGCTCGCCACTTGTTCCAGTCCTTGGTTTTGGAGAAAACGACTCTCATCCCGCTTTCTTCAACCAGCGCGATTCATTGACGGGAAAGTTGATGAGAATCATCCGGAGGTGGAATGGGTACTTTCCTCCCTGTCTGTTCTTTGGGTTGTTTGGTTGGCTACTGCGCAGGCGCACACCTATCGATGTTGTAGGTAAGTTCACTCATTCGAGGGCTGTCCAACCAGTTCGTGCGTCTCCAAACCCAGTTTAAGAAATTGTTTATGTAAAGCTTGCCAATCCAGCCTCACTGATGACGGAAAGGACAGCTATGTTTTTTAATGATTGTGAAAGCAACAATGACGAGGGCTTTGACGGGGATATTGACTCTAACACTGAGAAACGTACACTGACACGGACGCGAGTGATAAGATAACTGTAAGGATAATGGTAAGGATAAGGATAAGAGTAAGGATAAGGATAAGAGTAAGGATAAGGATAAGAGTAAGGATTAGGATAAGGTAAAGGATAAGGATAAGGCTAAGGATAAGGGCAAGAGTAAGGATAAGGACAAGGATAAGGGTGAGAATAAGGATTAGGATAGGGATAAGGATAAGGATAAGAGTAAGGATTAGGATAAGGTAAAGGATGAGGATAAGGGTAAGAGTAAGGATAAGGATAAGGATAAGGGTGAGGGTAAGAATAAGGATTAGGATAAGGGTAAGGATTAGGATTTGAGTAAGGATTAGGATAAGGATAAGGGTAAGAGTAAGGATAAGGGTGAGGATAAGGATAAGGATAAGGGTAAGAGTAAGGATAAGGATAAGAGTAAGGATAAGGGTAAGAGTAAGGATAAGGATAAGGGTGAGGATAAGGATAAGGATTAGGATAAGGATTAGGATTAGGATAAGGATAAAGATCAAATTATATACATATATTACATACTATCAAATTATGAAATGTCACCTTCGTTGCAGTTGGTGCTCCAATTGAAGTCGACAAGGTTGAAAAGGCAACGCAACAGCAACTAAATGAACTTCACGCCACATACGTAGAGAAACTTAAAAAGCTTTTTCAGGATCATCGGGATCAGTTTGGAGTACCAAAAAACGCTCAGCTTAACATTTATTGATTCCGAAAATAATTATGGTCAGTGGACACTTAAGACAACTAAGTGACCAGGCTGACCCAAGGTTGTACAGCTGATATTAATTTTTTTGTAACTCGTATAGTATTTTTTGTAACTAGTATAGTCTAGGTAAATGAATCGCAAAGAACTTGAAAGAGGACCTTTATAAATTTATATTTTGTATTTGTTTGTATTGTATTTGTTTTTAATATTGTTAATTTTTTTAAAAATTTGCTTACACAGACCTCCATATAAACCAGCCTTAGCTGAATTGGACCCGCCTATATAAGTATAGCTTATAAGTAGATAAATACATAAATCAAATAAATGGATGAACGAATGAATACTGTGTCGCCGTAGATTCTGAGGACATCATATATTTACCGAAAGGGAAAACCTGATTGAAAACTTTGCATGTCACTAAGGCCGTGTTATTGATTTTCATTAATACAGTTTGATTTTGCTTTAGTTTGGTTGAAGGTTAATAACTAGAGACAACACATCAGACAAATCGAAACGAGAAAACGATCGCAGTAATTTGCGAGAGTTCTCTCTCAATCACTCTACAAGCAAAAGGACACAACAGCACGTTTCACTATAGTAGTGTTTTGATGATGACAAAACTTTGTTGCTCACTTGTTCATTTTTATTCTCAACCTCGTTCCCAGGGGTTTTCCCTAGCAAAATAGAGGGGCGGCATTCCTTTCCCACCCCTCCATTTTGCTAGGGGAAAGCTCTGAGAACAAGATTGTTTTATTCTTAACCGTGAAGAAGAGAGAAGTTATTTAATTTTACTGTTTTACAATTGTATTAAGTCAGAGTTAAATCATCGTTAATTTTTTAAGCTTATGTCTACTTGCAATTTTAATATTTATCAATATGCAGTATGAGTGTCCTGTTGTAAACTATGATACCTGTCGCAATTTGTAATATTGTATGTCGTATTTTTACAAAACTATACGCCTTTACTTGAACTTTTTCAATATTTAATACCTGTTGCAATTTGTTATAAAAGTCATAAATTTTGTCACAGTTTGTAATAATGTACCTGTTGCAACTTCTTATCGATACTGTATTTCTCGTAATCTGTAATAAAACTTTGTCGTAATTAGTACTAATAGCAGGACCAAGGTTGGCATTTTTTACCCTTGAACGTCTAAGGGGGACGGAGGGTCGAATTGATCCCAACCACCTTGGGTTTTCCAACCTAAAACTCGAAGCTTTGAAGCAATCAAAGTGGAACTTGCAGTACCTGTAGTCCGAAAATGAACATATCTTTTGACGTCAACTGCATAACGTCATCATTTATAATTTATGCAAAAGTATTTATGCAAATTTAGATTTCAATCAAAAACGGAAAATTTTAGCAAAAATTGTTGGAATTTCTTCTTTCCCAATTAATTTTTGATTATTTTCTTATTTGAGACTATAAATGCATGATTTCGTATTATTTCAAGAAAATTTGCTGCAAATTTGCAAAAAAGAATTTTTCCAAATTTGGCGGATTTTGTTGTGAAACGGCTGTTACCATAGCAAGAGTTTTAAATTAAATCTTGATTTGCGTTATGAAAAGTTATTAGCTAACCAAAAGAACTCAATCTCTTATGTGTAACCATATGGAAAATCATGGGGTGCTGGGGGTACGATTGCCTCCCCCCTTCCCCCCTCCCCCTTGGGTTAATTTGTTAGGAAAAACACCTTGGTCGTCCGAGGGTTAACGGCACATTGTCGCAACTTGTGATAATCTCGGTGTTCGTAAATATTTTTGTATCAGAAGCCTACTTCGGGTCCTTAAGTTGCGCTAAGTCGTCTAGAGTCCCCTTAAGTCGCACCAACTCGTGGACATTTTTTTTTTACCAATTTTCCTTAAGTCGCTGTCCACGAGAAAACCATGCAGAACCATGCAGGAGGCGGTACAGCGGGGGCACAGATTTATCTCATATTTTGCATACAGTTATACTTTGGTATTCTATTGTCAAATATGGTGTTAGTTTGGTTCAAGCCTCTTTCCTTTATCTTCGGGGGAAGGGTGCCCTCGGGAGTCTTTTTTGCCTTGTTTCACATCGAATTTTTGGCAATGTTTAGGTGCACTAATCTCTGAACGTTTGCAACTCAAATCTAAAATAATTACCAGCTGGAATATTCAGCAATTGGGTTTTATAAACGTACAAAAATTGTAGCCATATGTTTTCTAGAATTTATTTGGTTGCCTTTCGCGACGGCCACTTTGCTCAATCTCAAACACTTGCATAAAGTGTGCATTTTCAAATACAAATAGAAAAATGCTTGCAAACCTAATCAGAAGTCTGAGCTTGTCCTGAAGGTGCTACAAGGTTGTAGTTTAACGGTAGCTATGTAAAAGTTTGGAATTTTAAAAACATTTTGTGCAATTAGCTCTTGAAGTGACGTTTCCATCGCAAATCGTTTGAGTTTGATACATGAACTAGCAACACAGATTATAAAGTTATAGCAGCCGAACCATCAAAAAGGCTCCACATAACTATTGCCTACTTTGTGGATGATAAATGTCTTTGACACAGAATTTTGAAGCGCAAGCTGAAATGTCGACTTAGTCAAATGTTTTCAGTCCTTTTCATCAAACAACTTGCCAAATGACTTGCCAAAATTGTGAATTAGTAACACAGATTCGAGGTCCATAGAGTCAAAAATGTCGGTTAAATTTCTCCATACAACACCATACTTATCTCAACAAATGATCTCTCTCTGTTGCGAGTTAAGGCAACATAAGGCAACTTAAGGCGAGTTAAGGCAAGATAAGGCGAGTTAAGGTAAGTTAAAGCAAGATAAGGCGAGTTAAGGCAATTTAAGGCGAGTTAAGGCGAATTAAGGCAAGATGAGGAAAGTTAAGACAAGATAAGGCGAGTTAAGGCGAAGTAAGGCCAGTAAGGCGAGTTAAAGCAAGATAAAGCGAGTTAAGGCGAGTTAAGGCAAGATAAGGCTATTAAGACGAGTTAAGGCAAAATAAAGCGAAATAACGCGAAATAACGCGAGATGCCGCCCCGGAGTAGGCCTTATAGTTACTCTACCAACTGAGTTGCAAATTGAATCCCTCCCCAGAGATCGGTAAATTATACATTTTTAACATATTCTAGAAATTATTTTTTTCTTTGTTTTTAATACGTTCTGACAGCTAATTATCATGAAATTGAATACATAAGATGTGCGATAAGATTGTGGAAGACAACAATGAAAGCATATTCTAATTTGCAATAGTAATTAACAAATATTTCAAATCACCAAGAACTAAATTGTTTGACAAATGCAAACTGTGCCCAAGCATTCACTCGGCTATTGATAAAACACAGAATATGAAAAGATAATTGATCTTTTTGCCGTTATTGCATTCCAACAATGTACGACTGTGACTCACTTCAGCTACCAGCATGCGTTATACTGAACTGTGATTGGTGAAAAAAACGATGCGTAATTTCTGCGCATGTGTGGAGGCACGATAATACTTTTTCCGCGGTACTAGTATGCACACAAGTTGAGATGCTAAAATTCATTACGGACAGTTCTGCGGGAAAGGAGAAGATTGGTCGTCAAAGCAAGTTCAGCGAGCCAACGGAGATCCGAAGCT
>JANSTQ010170428.1:207-20112 GCA_026167885.1 Bergia puertoricense
ATGCTACCCCAGTTTACCTCCAATACATACTACCCCAGTTTACCTCCAGTATTTACTCTCCTAGTTTACCTCCAATATTTACTCTCCTAGTTTACCTCCAATATTTACTACCCCAGTTTACCTCCAATATTTACTATCCTAGTTTACCTCCAATACATGCTACCCCAGTTTACCTCCAATACATACTACCCCAGTTTACCTCCAGTATTTACTCTCCTAGTTTACCTCCAATACATACCACCCCAGTTTACTTCTAATAATTACAACCCCAGTTTACCTCCAATATTTACTACCCCAGTTTACCTCCAATATTGCTGATACGTAGAAATTCCAATCTGAACGATCGCAACATCAAAATCGCTTTGATTATGCTTCGCGTTGTCCTTACTCCCTCGAAGGAAAACGGTAGCCATCCTCGGCCCGAGGCCCCGAGCAGGTTTACGCGCTAGAGGGAGACGTACAGGAAAGAGGTGCTTAATAACTGTGGGCAAGCATCGAGTTGTTCGCATAATGGTATTAAACGGGCTGATTTTTGTTGGTGAACATATCCACAAACGAGCCGCTCTAACATTAAAGTGGCTCGTTTAAATTTGATTTTAAAATCAACAAAAGATGGAAATGGTTTTTCAATAGGTTGTGGCTCGGGGGTTTTGGTACGAGAATTCAAACCGTTGTACATCGCATGACCCAAATCGTTTTACATTATGATAATTGAGGCTTTGATTTGCCCATAAAACGTAATTTTTCAACTAGAACACTTATGTACAAGAGTAACAACAATTTGAGGTAGAGTAGGCCAAAACTATCTGGTTCTTATCAAAAAACTAGTCTAGCGCTGTCACCACTTTGGTCTTTCGGAGTTCATTGATGCCCACGGCCCTTGGATATTCATTTAAATTACATAAAATAATGTTCCTGGAAAATCGGTCCTTGAACATGTTGAATTGGCAACAACGACACCTGAAAATTAACTTCAACATTTTGGAAAATTAAAAAGAAAATGATAAACTTCAGGTTTATTTGTCATAGAAGGTCCTCGAACCTGCTAGAAAAGGTCGTGGAAAACCCTTGACTCGTGATAAGGGCGGGAATCTTGCTAATGAAAATCTTGACAGATTATTTAAAATTCCTAAAATAACTCTCCTCATGGGTGAGGTGCGGTGTCAGTTAAGAAAGAAAGCGGTTTATATTTGGTTGATTGTAAGATAATACTGTTTTTAATAAGTCAATTTGACTGCATAGCAAACCAAAACTTGGATATCGCTCTCGAGGAAGGTTTTAATTTTATTGGGCAGCAAAACGGCAGCACTTCAGTCATCACTATAATTTTAACTGAAGCGCAGGGCGGAGCACCTGAGCAATAATTTGTAATCAATCTTGACCCGAATTGTTCTCAAATCAACAAACCCTTAGTGTGTAAAATAAGCCCATCCCAAGGAATTCGAACAAAAGAGGCCTTTGACCTTAAAGTATGAGTCCAGGGATTATTTATGGAATTTCGCGGTGATCTGGAAAAGCGAGAAATGTCATTTCAGAGATCACCAAATTTTAAAGTATTTAGGGAAAAGAAACTCCCGGTGCACACTTTACAAACTAAAACCTTGGAGCTTCGAAAAGGGACCCCTACCCATTTGTATTTTCTAGATTCGCCCCTGACCGACTTTAGTATGATTTTTGACTACCAAATACACTTTGACAAAGAATCTAGTATGAACGCACTTGGCGCCATTTTTTACGAAACTGTTTCTCGACTGATTCTCGACTGAACGGACTTTGATCTAGTACGATTTTATACCGCGTAAAACACAGTGAATGTTTCAAAAAGAGACAGCAAAAAGTAGCACACTTTTTCTTTGTTATATTTGTAGTCGAAAAAGTTGAATATAATTTTTTGTCTTGATAAATAAATAGTTTAAAAAACATTGCTAAAAATCTTTGCTGCCCTATTTTGCCTGAATTGACAAACAATCTCGGGTTGAGCCAAAACTGTATAACTCATTTTCAAACAACAATTTTATATCAGGATTGTAAGAAAAATTGACAAAAATAAGAACGTGTTAAAAAAGCGCCACATAATTGAGTTGGACTGAGTTGGGGGTAAATGTTTTTGACAGGAAACTGGCCGTATAGTGGTAACTGGGTTCCAACAAACCGAGTTTGAACGAGAAGTGTTGACTTGGGAAGATTCTGGTATAAAAATAATCGGTCTTGACACAATTCACTAGTTATTTCGCAACTCGTCCCTTCTGTGCGATAAGCTTTTGTAAAGTTAAGATGAATCACCTCGGTGGTCGAATAATGGGCGTGTTTCATAATCCTTTCATAGTTGCGGATGAGGAAGACGTGGCAGAAATTATAGCTATCGCGGATCAGAGGAAGTTTGTAAGATAATACTCTGGGCATACAACTGAGCTAATTTTCAGTATAGACCTGGCTAGACTCTCTCCAGTTGAGTCGTCTTTATGCGATGCTAGTGCTGTTTGTACGGTGGCCCACAACTGTCACGGCAATAGAAAAAGAGTCGCGGCAAAAAGAAATACCTCACGGCGAAATAAAAAAGCTCACGGCCAAAAGAAATACCTCACGACAAAAAGAAAATATTTCACGGCGAAATGAAAAAAGTCACGGCAAAAACAAAATACCCCACAACAACAACAACAACATCAACAAGTTTATTTTCACCTCCAAAATTTTACTGTTACAGGTTAATTCCAAAGGAAAGCAAAATTATCAAAAATAAGGTGAAGGTCACTCGCAATAACCATAAGGGCTAATCTAGGCGGGTAACCACTAAATAAGAAAAGTTTACACTGGAGGTCAGGATTTGTTTAATGGAAAAATTCAGAGAACGAGGTTAGACAGTACAACTTAGATAATGACATGCGGTACAAAGGAAAAAGAAAAGTATTAATATATAGGAAGAAAGATATATAAGTCATGGAGGACTTTAATAGAGACTGATCAAGTGTGACTTCAGCTTACGTTTAAAAGAGTGAACGGTGAGGCTACTTTTAAGAGATTCATCAATGGAATTCCACACCTTAGGGCCACAGAAGCTTGTATTAAACTTTCCATAGTTTGTTCGTGCATATGACAGAACATAGGATGCCTTTGATGCTAATCGAGTACTATACTGGTGTCTAGTGTTTACATGGACAAAACATTCATTGAAATTATCAGGAAGATCACCTCTACTATACTGGTACATGAAAGAGGCAGTATATGTAAAGACAATGTCATAAAACTTGAGAAGATTCGGTGCTTTAAAAATTGGAGATGTATGGACGCGAAAATCTGAAAAAATTGTAATTCGAACAGCTTTTTTCTGCAGAGTGACTAAAGGCAAAGTATTACTTTTGTAAGTGTTACTCCAAATTTGCATTCCATAGGTTAGAAAAGGGAATACGATTGAATAATAAACTTGACAAAGAATTTGAGTTGGAACAAAGTGCCAAAGTTTGGAGAGAATGCCAATTCCTTTCGAATTTTTTTTTTTTGTAAGTTTATGTATGTGAGCCTTCCAGTTGAGGTGACGGTCCGTTACAACACCTAAATAGTTTATGTTATCTTTGGATTCTAATGAATGATTTATTTTTAAATTTATTACATAATTTAATTTTTTCTGAGGGGGGTGAAAAATAACAAAATTTGATTTGTCAATGTTTAGTGATAATTTATTACAACACAACAATTCATGTACACTTTTCAGTTGTTCATTCAACTTTGCTTCTAGATCTTGTAGGCTTTTATGAGAAAGAAATAGGTTCGAGTCATCTGCAGATAGATGGAATCAAGGTCTGGGGTAGAATTATGAAAATCATTTATGTACAGAAGAAACAAGAGAGGTACCAAAACTGAGCCTTGGGGAACACCACAGGAGATAGAGACTTTACCAGAGGCAACATTTCCAATAGATACCTACTGCACTCTGTTGGAGAGTGAGGATGGAGTGATCGACAGTGTCGAAGGCCTTTGAAAGATCTAAAGATCCTCACGGCAAGTTAAAAAGCTCGCGGCAAGAAGGAAAAGCCCATGGCGAAAAAGAAAAGCCAACGGCGATGTCTACGCGCGTGTGGACTGGGCCGAGTTCACAGTCCGCCATCTTAAAACTTTGGAACTCAGAAATATGTTTTGTTCAAACTGTGGATAGCAAACTGGAGATATCGACAACTTTTGTTCGAATTGTGGAAAAAGTAGGGGATTCGACGTGCTTTTCTTCCTGTTACTGACAAAAATTGACAGCGGACGATATAAATGAGTACTAATAAAGGTTGGAGAACCGCTGAATTACAGAGAATGCACGACGAGAGGTTCCAATAACTAAGTGTGTGAACTACAGTAAATGTATGGAAAATTTTTGATTTTTCACAGTGTGTGAAGTCATACGGAGGCGTGTGACACACGCCCAATGCGTGTGACTTGGTAGGTCCGAATAAAGCCAGTCAAAAATAAATCGTCCAATCTCAATTTTTTGCCAGTAACAAAAAGAAAAGCACCTCAAATCCCCTAACTTTTCCACAATTCAAACAAAAATTGTCTCCAGTTTGCTGTCCACGGTTTGAACAATCGCCAAAGTACTTCTTCGAGAAAACTCGGCCCAGTCCACACATCCTTAAACATGCCGTTTCTTTTTCGCCGTGGGCTTTTCCGCCTTGCAGCGAGCTCTTTATCTTGCCGTGAAGCATTTTGTTTTCGCCGTGACTTTTCATTTTGCCGTGAGGTACTTTCTTTTTGCAGTGAGCTTTTTTATTTCGCCGTGAGGTTTTTCTTTTTGCCGCGACTCTTTTTCTTTTGCCGTGACAGTTGTGAGCCACCGTATGTTTGGAATAAAATGGAGAGCATAGACGGATATGGCTCTGTTGGCACTCTGCTTGAACCTATTCTCATACACGGCGCAATTTGTGGTGACTCGAAGGTTATAATAACAGTCTTTGTTTAACACGTCGAACATACATTAAACATTACCTTGTTGTTGTTGTTGTTGTTGTTACTTAATTAAAAAAATGAAAGTATTTTAGTTGAGGTTTTCAAAACAACAACAGTCCGTCAGTTAATTATTCCACATCTCTCCTAAATTTTTATCTCATACCATACTCATTTTTTCCCTCGTTCCTCGTCCAACTCCTCAATTTTCTCTCATCATACCCTTCTCTTCATTTTCTCTCTTCATTCCAGTTCCTCCTCATTTTTCTATGTACATAGACCTACGAATTTAGGAGGTATGGAAGAGAAAGTTAAGGAGGAGGTGGGGGTATGAGGAGAGAATTGAGGAAGGAGGAGGGTATGAAGAAAGAAAATTGAGGAGGAGGTGAGTATGAGGAAAGAAAATACTACTGTACTCAGGAGAACCAACTCGCACTTGTGCTAACTTGTTTTTCGCAGTGTTACTTGATTAGATCTTGCCATGTTTTACTAATGAATTATATGTCCAACCTTCATTATGTTGTTTGTTACATGTGTTCGAGCCAGTAGTCTTTCTGGAATGTGGCTGATTATAACCATGTCTAACTGGCAAATGTGTATTCAAATCATTCACCGTTTTGTTGCTATACTAATAGACATGCTGTTATGTATTGCTTAAACCATAGAAGCCTGCACGCAAACTAATTCTTGGGCTTGGTCATTTATGTTCTTAAGGGTTATAAGTGGGCTTATAATCACTGGGGGGCTTATAGCCTGGATTAAAATAATCAGAATTTAGCTTGTAATTGCCTAATTATAAATGCGGAAATTATAGATAGTGATACTGGTCCGCTTTCTACCTTTTTTAACTTTACTTTCGTTTTATTGAGACGGAGCGAGACTAAGGTTGCGTTTCTTTGGGAAAAATCCAAATCTGGATTCTGAATCCTAAAAAGGATTTTTTTTTCTTTGGGTAAATGCAAAAACAGATTACGAATCCTTTGAATCTGTCCTGATGCAGGATTCAAGGATTCAATCCGAATCCGGATTCTTTGGATTTTCGATAAGAGTGTTTCTGTGGGAAAAGATTCGAAAAAAAATACACGAGGCCAGCGATGTATAGCCAAAATATCCAGTCGACCGAATCTTCCAGGGTACAGTTTGGAAATGACACTTCGTAAACGTTCAATGTTCTGACCTGCGTTTTTTTTTTCGAAGAAAAAGGATTGCCTCACCAGAGATATTAGCAGAAACGAGTAACTCGTTCACCAAAGGATCAATATCAGCAAACACTTCTTCAACAAATATAAACAAGTTTACTGCCATTCATTTTCGTATTTCCCACCTCAACGGGCGAAAGGCATGGTGAGCGTGATAACTCGGTCGCAAAAACTCCCATTTTGGATTTCTCGTTTCATTGATCTCAACGAAACCGTGTAATCCCAAATAAAAGTCCAATCTTGGATTTTCACTCCCTTAACAACGGTCCCGCGGGTTAGGTTGTTCGCAAGAGCTAAGGGTTAGGTCAAAATAATAATATCGACTGTTCTTTACCTGGGGATAAGTAAACTAGTTTTTAAGAAGTAAAAATTGCAGTAACCCTATAGGAAACCCAGTTGTCTAAACCCAAAATGTCAGCCGGCAGCCAAAGACAGTGAGTTCATTCGTGGGACCCAGTCCAGTGGCGCTAGTGCGGTTAGTCCAGCCGACTACAAAACAGGAATTAGTGCGAGATGAAATGAGGTCTTTTCTGAAAACATTTCAGTCAAAGCCAAATTGATTCTTTTCAGTTTCTGACTAGTAAATATAATCGTGTTTTGACAAACGTTTCTGTATTATATGAGTTACAAGCCACGGGGTGAATGATCACCCTCCACTGGTTTGCAGAGCCGCGCCAACCCTGCTTCGTGCCAACTGTCGTTTCGCGTCATTGTACCAACCACAAGCCATGCACGTTTTAATGACGTTCATTAATGTTTAAAAATGACAATACCACGATGGGATATACTTTACAACTTTAATAGTTCCTCTATTTATGACAACGCACGGATACAAAAACGGGTATAAGTTAAAGTTTGACGGTGATTTTTTTTAACAAAATAAAAAAGTAAAACCGTTCCGTGACTGGGCTTTGACTTGCTATGGCTGTGCATTTTGTTTACTGTATAAAAGTGCTTCACTTTCAGACATAAACATGATTGAAATATTAATAAACATTTTTATGACAAAAATAACATTTACTGCTTTTTCTAAAAGCTATCTCAAGACATATCTAGCCGTGATTAAGAGCAGTCTGGTCAACTCTGAAAGAAGTACCACACCAGACTCATAAATTTTTACCTTTTAATTTGTATATTACAGGAAACGGAAAATAAAGACATTGGCCACACTGAATACTTTTTCAGTTTTTGGCTCAAGAATCAACCAAAACATGTATTCCTTGACAGTTGAGCAGTCCTCGAAAGCTCACTCGGCGTCATCTTAAAATAATCAACGATATCGATACTCAATGTTGTTGACACGATTTAGTGACGGATAAAATAAAGATTCAACAGTTTGCTGTCCTCACTCGTTTTCATATCATTAGCTCTTGACACGAGGTTAACTCGCCACTAAAGGGCAACTGAACAACCCACTATGTCTCGCACGAAAGCGTTTTCTTGACGGAAAGGTTAAAAAACGAAGTATTTTATCCCCTTTAAGTTTGTCATCTGCAAGTTGTTGCTCTTGTATGAAGATAAACTTATGTAAAAATAAACTTCTGGAGTGATATGTAGTAGTAAGACTTTAAAATCTTCTCCTGTTTATCCTTTTGGATCCAATATCTTGACACGGCTTCCGCCAAAAATGACAAAAACAACAGTTGCACACGCACTTCAAGATCTTTTTTGCATGAAATTGAAGCTAAAATGACAAGTCACTAATTAACTTTGAAAACTAATTCATATGTAAAATAACCAAAACTTCATCATTTTTAGTTGTAATTCTCGGATTGCATGCCATCTCTTCCTGCAAGTGAAAGGTTTTTTACGTCAGTTGTGCCAAGACTCTGAAGTACCAACTCTACTTTTTTTAAAAAGCAAGGCTAAATTTGGAGTTGTTTGTGTGTGTTCCATGATCTACGCACTACTCAGGCGACACTTGACGAGACAAGTCATTCACCCAGTTGTTTATTTTGCAGATTTGCTCTTTTTTTTTTCTCTTGGACATATCAGTAGGCGGGGGAAAAAAGTGAGTGAACTGTGATCTTTTTCTGAGAACACCAGGCGTAAAATTAATATGTGCATATGGAAGTCATATTTCAAACACAAAGATATATTCGTTTTACTTTTCAACAACTAGCGTGCTATCACAATACATGTACAGCTACTATTGCCAGTTTAAAAGCAACTTTAATTTGTTTTTCTAAACGTTAACTTGCGAAATATATTCACAAAAGCTGTGCTCTTTAAAAGACGTTCGCTTGTCAACACGGCCTCGTGGGTACTCGGGCATTTTTTGACGTTTTCACGACAGTACTGGAATTAGTATTAACATTCAAGCAGCCCGCTTTGAAACAAATCTCCCTTGATAGTCAAAAAATGTAAAACTTCCCTGGTGGCAAGCTGCATCGATAGCCAACTTCTCGCGTGCGGAAAACCACAAGCATGACAAGTGCATACAAGATCTGAACAGCTGCTAAATTGAGTTTAGAATAAAAAATTATGTATAATACATTCTGAAGACCTCTACAAACAAACTTAGCCAAATGCAGTTACTGTTAATTAGTATAATTGTGTGAATTTATTGTCTACAGTTTGTGCTATGAATGGGTTTTAGTCCAAAACCAGGAAATTGGCATTTTACAAATGTAAACACGTCCCTTATGAGGTGGGCCAAGGAAACTTGAGGGGGTGCAGCATAATATGAGATAGCCGCAAACGGAAATTTCTTTCAACCATCTGGTAACTGGAGGAAGCGCAACAATGTTTATAGAGTTTCGATTGTTAAATTTGACCAAGCGTACATTAGAAATAGTGGGTTTGTTAATTCATGGAAAAGATGGAAAAATCAAGCACAGGAACATAGCCATGTATTACCTGTGGAAAAGGAAATACTGATTAGGTTCAAGTACAGTGTACTGAAGAAATATACAATTATCAATACTAAAACTTGTTGCGAAATTGTTATGGTATTTTCTGAAGACTGGAGAAAAAAAAATCTTTGTTTTGAATAGCTATAAACTTGTTATTTTGGAGGTGGTCATTGTCATCAATTAACCCTCTCTCGCAAGCCAGACAACGCTCGCACATCACATAGCACCGAGTGACCTTTTTCATATTGGCACGATTTTCGTTCGACAAAACTCTAAGTACATTCTAACTTTTGAACTAGTTGTCAGAACCCCATAAAATGACCATTCATTTTGCTCTTCTTGAAGAACAGAAGTGTGGGGGCTTAATTATTTCTCACAATCGAAAGTTGAGAATTTTTGTATATAGTTTCGCAATTTTGATGTTTGAAAAATTGCAGGAACTGAAGGACCCAACTAGATTGACAGACATAGCTGGAACATATTTACTGACTGACCACTTCCATGTGCATTAGAACTGCAAAGTCTATCGGGTGGCTACTTTGGTTGGCCAGATATCAAGCCGAGTAAACCTTTTGGGGGTTTACATATAAGATTAAGAGGGCATATTTGGGTCAAATATGGCCATAAGTTAAGAGTCATTTGAACTGTAAAGAATTCACCTGGACAAACAGTATTATATACGCTGTTTTGACTATGACCTCAGCAGACAATAAAAAACTGAAATACATATGCTCTTTCAATGCAACGCAGTGCATGCATTTCCTTGAAGACATAATTTCAGCGAGCTTTTCTGGATATAACTTGTCAAGGAGCTGGGAATATTCTTAGGAATTTAATCTGAGTTTATATTACTTTAAAACTACGTGCTTCCATCTCAGCGATTTTGATTTCTACAGCCCTGCTCTCGGGTTCTTGTGAAGTATGATGACCACTAATCCAATTTTATTTCAAGGCCAGAGTGCAGATACAACATATTTGCATTTTAAGAAATAATCGTCCCTTTGTGCGTCACCAACACTCCATGCTCTTCACCCAGCGTTATTGCATGTCTGAGGTTGAATTCAAAAGAAAATCGTTGTTTAGAATTTGAGGATTGATTACTACAATTTTTAAACAATTTTAGAGCACGAAATGTATACAATATTAAATAACTGTATGGAAACCAACCCTTGAAAACCTTTGGAAAAGTGCTTCCTTCGAGCAATTTAGTTTACGTGTCTTTACGTGTAGCCCATAAATAGATTTCCGCATACTTAGCGGCTTTGCGTAAGTCCGGCCAATGATTGCTAATGACCAAGTGCGGACTAAATAACTCGATTAAAACGCCAAAAAAAAAGGAAAATAATGGGCAAATTTGTTTTTTTGCGCGTGAAGTTACTGACATTTTGAAACGGCAAAAAACAAAATAACTGATCACCTGATCACCACAACCTTTCTTAGTAATAGTATGGGACGTTTATAATTCCAGATGATGAAGAAAAGAATCAATAGAGTCAATCAAGAATCGAAAGAGCAGTACAATTTCCTGTAATGGGAATCACGAGAGAACTGTACAATTTCCGACACTTCGGAGTTTGGTAAGCACTCTTTGTTATATACCGAAAAGTTCATGAAAACATTCTTTTCTTTTCTTATTAGAATCTTTTCACGAGAACCGTCACGTTTGAAAAATAACCACACCGAACACACCTCGGGCTGAGTTTGAGAAAGGAACACTTAGTTTCTATAAAGTTTAAAAATGGAATTGAGAACCACTACTACACTATAAGATTACTTAAAAGAGCTGGTCAAGTCAGCTATTACATTAATACATGTAATAGAATCGACGTTTTCAAGCATGGCGAGACATTCCGGAATCTACTTATTATGTAGGTTGAAAAGCATCCTGGGACAGTTACAATAACTGAGCCATTGCAAAAGCAAGTGTCACCACGTCCTAATATGGAACGCTCTCAGCATTTGTATAACTTGAGATCCCAGTCGACCGACAATCAAGAGATACAACGATTTTGTTAACTTTAATACTAAGAATAGTATAACGATCAGTTCAATTATATAATTTGTATAATTATACATTGGCCTCCATCGGTCAGATTAACCATGGTAATTAGATTATTAATTGTTCTTTTTTTAATTTGTAAATTTTTATTGTAATTAGACACTTCAGATAGTTCAATTCTCTATGCAACAAAGTGAAATTAATGGCCACCCATTTATGGTTCTCAACTTGAACCTGCAGGGCCTCAGACTGCACAGGCATTTCAAGATTTGGGCAAATTGGACAAGTTGCTGTTAGACAGAGACTGCTTGGGACTAAGGCTTAAAGCCTTGGGCGGCGGACGGGCGTTCCTTTTATAATACTCTCCTTTGTTCTTAATCTTTTAGAAGTGAACGTTTGTCATTGCCAAATTAAAGAAAACTAGAAATATGTCTAATAAAATTGGAAGAAAAAATCCTCAAATAGATTTGTAATAGCAAAATAGTGCTCTCCAAATCAATCTTACTCAATCACCCTAACTAAATTTTATCGACGTTAATCTTGATACTTTGCTGTCAAGCTGTCTCTAGCTCTGCTAATGACCAGTGACAGTGTCATTTGAGGGTGTTGTTAATAGAGGGGCTCATAATTACAACTGTAACCATCGTGATTTCCGGCCAGACTCCTTCCTACTGTTGTAGAGTCGAGACCACAAGTGCACAACACTGCCACTGTACCAGTTTTGTAGTTAAACAGTGGGGACAAAATTCCATAAGTGGAGCGCGATTTCCGGCGACTTTCTCTATTCAGCGTTCAACCCAGATAAGCTTTGACCCATAACAATCACGTACTTATAGTCCCAGGTTCTTGTCTCCTCCATGTCTCGCACAGCAGTATCTAACACTGTTAGACCCAAGTTTAATCACTTGATAAATCCTATCATTGTAAAAATTATCAGAGTATAAAGAACGTGGGCAGTGTTTATTTTAAAGTAAAACTCAAATAGAAGTCGGTTGCATGTTCAGTCGCTATCAAACCATCGGTTATCGCGTTTACTTGAGAACTGGACTTGAGCCTGGATAAATTTCAAACGTTTTGGCGATTGTATCTTAAAGCTATTTTTACGTGACTTAATGGCATTTGTAAAATTGCGAAAATGTTCTTATTTGGCTGGAGTCTGGACAATTCATCAACTAATTGGCGTGGAAAGATAAATTACTCGACTTGATTCGATAAATGAGACGTTGTTTTCAAGTTCCTGCTTGTTTGAGCTCGATAATAAATTTTCGAGTACAAAAGCAAAGCCCAGTTTTTATACCATTCACATTGTACTCTTATTCACAACTTATTCAGTTGCTTGTAAATTGGTACGTGCGCTGAACGATGTATGTATGTATCTTCTCACTTCAAGAATTCAGTGATTTACTTCCGTTAAGTACAAGAGAAAATCCTTTCCGGAAACACACACGAGAGCAGATAAAAGAGCTTTGCAAGGAAATGTCTGCTTCACTAATCCCAAGAGATGCGAGTTTTTTGAGTTTGTGTAAACAACACTCGCGCACAGAAAGCCTATTTTGTAAATTTATTGGCTCTACTATAGACATATTTCTGCCTGTCTGAAAGGCTTGGGCTTAGGCGAATAAAAGATATTTGAACTTCTACTTAAGGATTCCATTAATCTTATTTTTTTTAAAATACTCGACGGCCACAGTACATTGAAATCGCAACCAAATGGGGGCGTGTGACACATTGAAATTGGGATACCATTAAAAGGACTTACTAAGTTTGTGTACTCACGAAGCTGCTCTGCTCACTGTAGTGACCTTGGAAAACAAAAGCTAAAACTTGGGAGCTAAATAACTGCTTGTCATTTGCTGAGACAAATTTGCTTGTTTCAAAACGCAAGCATTCTGTCAGCAGAGGATGGTTTTTTTTGTGGTGGAGTGCCAAGAGAAAGGAAATGACTTTAAAATGAAACCATTTAAATGTCACTTGTGAGGTTTAGGTGAGAAAAGCACTTTAATTGTTTTTCTTTTAATCTTCTGTTGACAGGCGAACGTGTCAGTGCGTTATCGCCTCGCGCACATAATAGTCTGTTTGAAACAGGTTGACATATGGTTAGTGTCAAATGCTCAAAGTCAAGCACTTCGCCCCGCCCTGACACATGCCTGCTAAACTTGACTAGCTGTCCCACGCGGATATGTCATTTGAATATATGCTGCAGATGATAGAGTCTATTTGAGACCATTCGAGTCGACAACTCGATCCGCGAAAGATGAATTCCTTCTCGATTAGAGATATTCTTAACATCCCCGAAGCTGAGGTGAAGGGTTCGAGGGATAAAGAGTTCACTCAAGTTCAAACAGCAACAAAGGATAGCACTCGAGGACAAAATATCTCTAAAACTGTGAACATCAGACACACTCAAGAGCAAGAGGATAGCTCTCATCCGAGTAAGCATAATTATCTGTTCATTATTTACCTTCTGTCTTGGTTAAATTGCTTGCGTGTTTCCCACATTTCTGAACTTTTATCAAAAATGGACAATATAGCCTTTTCGTTATCAAACGACAAAACCCATGTTGCTTCAGCGAGCTCAGTGCTTTATCCAACTTAAAAACAAGCTTATTTGGGCCGATTAGCACATACACCGAAATAAACTGCAATAGTTGTCCCGAAGGCGTTTCTGTATTTTAAACATAGCTTTTTAAACATTGATGAGAAAAGCGAAACATTTTTAAACATGGCTTACTTTCTTCTCGCTTCCCCCAAAAATCATTTGCACACTAGTGCAATCTTAAATATTTCGTAATTCATTGGCATCAGTTTCAAAATATAAACAACACGACCAGTTTGAGTTCAGTTTCTCACCTATTGTTATCACTATCAATCTCATAGCTTTGTATATGATCATTTATCATACTGATTTGCTTGATGGACCTAATACCCTCATCTTCACTCTGCTTAGGTGATGGGAGGACTGAAGACATCCCCGCAGTATGTGGGAAAATTGACAGTATAAAAGAAAGAAAAGAAATACCTTTGGAAAGTACGGCGTCGAAGAAGCGAAAAAGACGAGTGTTGTTTTCTAAGGTACAAACGTTTGAATTGGAGAGGCGCTTTCGGCAGCAGCGCTACCTCTCGGCCCCAGAGAGAGAACACTTGGCCAGAGCCTTGCACCTTACTCCTACGCAAATAAAGATCTGGTTTCAGAATCATCGCTACAAGTACAAAAAACAAAACAATGAAAACGGACTTTATGAAGAGACACGATCATTCTTTTCATCTCCGAGAACAGTGCCCGTGCCGGTGTTAGTAAAAGATGGCGAGCCATGTATTGCGAACTTGCAACTATCAGAGAACTTGCATCACTATGGCGGCCTGCAAAGGCCGGTTGACTTTCGCGATATGTTTCATTATCCACCAGCCTGCATCAGCAACTCCTACATAAACGGAATTTACCCTCAACCGTACTGGAACCCGCATTTTTACTAAGAACTTAGCTGTTAAACATGAGAAATACTGTATTGAATTGTAATATTGAAATAACATATTGCGACCATAAAACAAAGTCGCTTTCTTACACTGGAATCATGGAAGGATTTCACACCCAGTTTTAATCATCCTGCCTCAGCCAAAGAAAAATATATATCGTTGTATATCTTCCAAAGCAATTGAATCCTTTTTCAAATCAAAAATCACATTACTGCGAACCTTCGTCCCTTTTGCTTTAGAATCAAGCATCACGTGTACCACTGACCAGTTATGGATTCTGCTTTGTCCAATTTGTGCCCATCAAAACACACTGGATTGGAAGTGCCTAGAGTTGTGATAAAGGAACTTTGGCCTCACTGAAAAGCTTTCTATCAGATGATCTGCACTTATTTCACTGTAGATCTGTAAGTGTAACTTGCGGTGCTCAGTCACATAAAATGAAGTATTTTTACTACTTGTTGCTAGCACTTGTCTTCACTTTTAAGACGATCGCAAACCTTTTTCCGCAAATAAACCGTAAGTTATACTCACTTTATACAATATGTAGTTCCCCAAAATAATTACAGCAAGTGAAAAAAAACACTTATATTTAAAAGTTCAGATTGACACAGAATTCAGATTTTCATGTAAATAAGATGTTTGCTGTTAACGTGAATTAGTTGAAGCCCAAGGAAATGAATGGATTTCTTAGTTTCAGTTTCCATTCGAAATAAAACCTTCAACACTAGCATTTTGAATATTAAAAATGTTGATAAATTAAATATTACCAAGGATGTGGCAGAGCGAGAACACCGTATTCAAAGAAAGTAGACATCAGATTCAGTGTATTTTAAAAATGAAAAATGCTTCTAAAACTAGTAAAAGGGCTGGGCTTGCATAACGCAGTCTCATTTTGTGAAAAGTATAAATGCTTGCCACGAAATAACAAAAAAAATGGATTTTCTTCGCATACTATGTTGCAATTAAATAGATAAATGATCCAATTTTTTCCTTCGACAACCGGACAGTGTTCACAGTGGTCATTTTCAAAGAGTTGTTACAAGTTATTTCTATTTAAGACATTAATAATCTGTAAACCAAGGTGTTGTGAAGATAATAGATAGGTTATGATCTAATGTCAAAATGCAAAAACATCAACTGATCAAGTTTTGGGTTTATTTTTCTTATAAATAAAATGTGGAATTCTGAATAAATAAAAGAGCAGCGTCGTACAGACTATTGTAATCTAGTCAAGAGCTCGCTATTATTCTAAAGCGTCTGGGAGGAGCAGAACTGAATCCCGTCAAGAGTTTAATCCATTGAAAACTTAATTTCAAAACAGAATGTTAAGGTGTGTGCACAGCTTTGCTATATTTCTGAATAACAATGCCTTTTGAACGCAGATCAGCTGTGACTGTCAGATGAGCGCGCTCATGAGATCGTAGTCTTTGACAACTTAATGAAGGTTTCTTCTCTGGCATCCACACAACTAACACGTTTTGTGTGTTATGATGTTTATAAAAATTAGCGTATGAGCCAAGATAGCTTGACAGAAATTTTGAGTTGGAAATAAGTTCAATTGTGTTGCGTTTTCTTCCTATAGAGAGATGCAAAGCAAAGAGATTTTGAGTTGGAAGTAAGTTCAATTGTGTTGCGTTTTCTTCCTATAGAGAGATGCAAAGAGTAAGAGATTATAAAAAGACAACTTAGAAAAAACATAGGTGATACAAAAAAACCATCAGATGAAGACCGGTCATTCAGAACGTCAAATACATGTATTATGTATAACCAGAAAGGTTTACAGATGGGAAGCTTTAAATCATACCCTGTTGCGAATTTATCCGTACGTACCTCGCTACACAATTAGCCCTTACTAAGATCAGGAGTACGGGATTTCTTATTTTGTAATAGCATTTTTAAAATTACTTGATCGTTCTTCAGTGCCCTTTAGAGCAAGGATATGTGTACATTTAACAGGAATATCTGTGCAATAGAGTTACACAGTTGCTAAAAAGCTTCCCCAACGCGCGCGCACAGACTATTTCTTACGTTCGATCACCTCCATGTTATACCATTTTCCGTTTCGGTTGTTTGTCACAAAACAACAAGAATGCCGGACTGAATATTTAAAATCTATAGTATAAGAAGTGAAATTTGTTATAAAAATTGAACAAACTTTATTTATCAACCGCGATATTTACATCAGTAAAAATAGTTATTGCTCAGAATAATTAAGAGCTATGCTTTTGATTATTTATAATGAATCAGTCAATTTTAGCCCCGTCCTACCGTACCCCGTGACATGACGGGGAATTTAGGCAATCGTATCCTCGTAAAAATGGAGAATAAAAGAAAAAGCTACTTAACAATATCTTTCAGAAATTGTTGAGGATCTATATTTACTTTGTTTATATCGGCTGATCCCCTTGATAAATGACACAGAGGATCACACGTTTCTCCACCGTACCAATCCGATTATTATGAAAGCATAGCTTTGGAGATAGTCCAGCTCCTATCTACACAAACCAAATCGCTTTTCTGGAGAAAATCAGCTTTGTCTTGACAACGTCACAGTGGGCCTTCATGCGGAGCATCGATCATTCTCTAGCTCTGGATCTTGTTTGCTAAAGCCAATTTGCTTCAAGTGTTATTTACCACGTACTATGTTCGCTTAATTGCAGGCACAGATGGTGCTTGGCGACCTGGCTCATCCGAAGGTCACCCGTAAACCGTGAAACTGATTTGTAATTGACTTTGTTATAACCAGAAAGTAGAACTTGAAAGTAGGTGCTCGAGGGGTCACTTCATAGACATGAAACTGCAATACGAAAGGGGTTCTTACTGTGTTGCATGTGTGCTGACTGTATTGGACTTGGAGTAGATGAGGATTTGTTGTTGTTCCGCAGGGTCGTCGATGATTCATACATCAGTATCAGTGCAATTTGTACTGTCCGCTCAAAGTTCACTGTTATCTGTTCCACTTACCTGGCTGTGGGACCAGATGGTTGGGTAATTGGGCGGAAATTGAGTGCCCACGCTATTTGTAAGGATTTATAATAAAATTAACGTATGAAGAAACAAAGCATAATTTCCTAATCTTTTCTGGAACTTGTCAGCAAACGTTTTATTTTAGATAATTTGTTGTTCTGTTTGTACGGGAACAGCGTTTTGAATCACAGGTATGAAGTTTTTAAAGTTATATCTTGATGTTTAAATCAGTTTTAGTTCTTAGTATTTTTTTTTCTTTTTAGCGTGCACAATTTCCAGGCGTGACTAGTAAATCCAAAATGGCGCCCAGAAAATCCAAGATGGCGGACTTATGAAGTCATACTAGGCTGAATTAGAGTTTTGTGTGGGTAGCTTTTTTCATCTTTTAGATGATCTATGGACAGGATAAGAACACACAGAATGTGCAAAGTGCCTGGCCAAAAGGTGATAGCAGCATGTTTTCTCAACCTTTTAGAAAAAATCGAAATTGCCATTCAGTGATAGGATCTTTGTGTAAGCAAGCATGCATCAAACCGTGCATGTAGAGATTTTGCAAATAAGGAAAACGGAAACCGGCATTGATTTCCAAATCTTCTTCCCATCGCTTCGTCCGGATAATCGAAAAATGTCCAAACATTTTATAATGCATTTCTCCTGTGTGTGTCTGTGCGGAAGGCCGATAATAATGAATGATAATGATAATAAATACTTTATTATTGTGTCAGTAAATCTAACAGGAAGATAAAACCTACCACTAATGCTGTAATGCCGGGGACCGTTCCGGCTACTTGTATATAAATTAAAATATAAAAGATATACTGAAAACGTATAAAAAATACATTAAGCTTACTACTAAAAACCTTTTCATTCTAGATCTCGCCAGCCCTCATCATCGCGCTCAATTTCAGGTTTTTTGACAAATCATTTTTCTCTGGCTTTATTTCCAAGCATATCAAATTCTTTTAGGCCGTTTAAATTTGACTTACTGTAGAGAAAGAACAGTAAAAACTTTTGACATACATTTGTTGTCTTCTCGTGTTTTGCCATCTTTGAGATTTTCTTTTTTCAGAAATGCTCGGGTAACAGCGGGATTTGTGAAATTGCGACAATCAGATGATTCGGTTACTACAAACTCATGAAAATCACAAAAGCTTAAATGACAGTGAAAGTTTGTTCATAACTCAAAATCGGGAAAGTTTGGAGTCACAAACATTACGTACGTACATATATACATAAACGTTCAACGTTCAAAACCTGTGTCAAGTTATTGTCCCAACAACTCGACGTGTGCTGAGCATTCTAAGATTTGTTGCAAGACCCTACCTTACGTGCAGTATAACTTGGCCATCCAGCTCTGTTTTTATTCTTTCAGTTATTCTATGGTGTAAAATTATCATTGTAATTATTTTTTTCTTTGTTTAAATTTCATGAGCAACAAAAATACGTTTCGACAGCCAGCTCTGGCTTGATAAAGAGTGTAGTACTGCTGTTCGAAATATTGCCATTAAATGATGTTGTTACACTAGTACTGCATTCAAATTTTGTCTATAGACACTAAGGTTGACGTCCAGTACATTCATCTCTACAACAAGAGATCCAACATCGATTAAGTATTCTACAGTTTATCTTACGTCGTGTGGTCCCTTGCATTCAGAAGTTTTTTTAAAAAAATAGTGCTCAAAGGCGATTTGCTAACCAAAAGAATGGGAGAATAATATATGCTACTACTACTATAGCTACTACTACTACTAATGATGATGATGAAGATGATGACGACGATGATGATGATGATGATAATAATGATAATGATAATGATAATGATAATCATAATCATAATCATAATCATAATCATAATGATAATGATAATCATAATCATAATCATAATCATAATCATAATCATAATGATAATGATAATGATAATGATAATGATAATGATAATGATAATAAACAGCCGGATGAAATACGTATATATTCTCAGACCATGAACGTGCATTCCAATCCGGGACCATCACTCCTAATTGTGTTTTGTAAAATATTTTAGAAGTTGATCCCAAGATCGACTGTTTTTGTGCAGTTTACTTTTGCAGGGATAGAGAATGTAACCCTAACTTTATGTTGAGTTCAAGATAAAAAACAAAAAAACATTTAAATTATTCTTCTCAATTATAACTCCATGATGTCAACCTTATACTGTGAAAACGTGCAACAAAAGGAGAATTGAGCCAAAGACAAAGTAAAGTTTGGTAAGGAGGGACCCGAGTGAGAACGCGACGCATCCAGCCACATGCAAACAATGGATTCTTTATGAAACAGAGATGAAACATACTCCTAACTTTTGGGAAATAAGCCGAAATGGAGACATAATTATATTATCCTATTATTGGATAAAAAGAACTTGAGCATGGGTTACAAACAGTTCTGTCGTATCCATTTTAACGTATATATTCATTCTTCACGTTAAGGGACCGGTCATAAAGTATCTGCTAGG
>JANSTQ010170440.1:0-10154 GCA_026167885.1 Bergia puertoricense
ACCTGGCTACGCCCCTGGACTGATACTCAAAAATGGGGCATAAACATCTGAGCATCATATTAATAACTAATAAGGTTACTTTGTACTATGTCTTACTTCGTAGTCAAAATTTCAATTTTTGACAAAGTGAAACCTTGAAGGGACTAGGTATGAGAAAGTACACATTTAGTAGTGGTCTGCTTCGCTTAATTTGATAAGTGTATTAAGTTTCACAGTAGTTAACACATCACTCAGCTGTTACGGCCGCGCTAACGACTGGGAAAATAGCCTATAGACTCTTCGTCCCCATTTTCAAGTCTGTGGTGTCATGATTAAAGTTTCAAGGACGTTTGAACGAGAAACGAAATCTCTCGGTGTATAGTTAATACACATTAAAATCTCTTTTCAGTTTAATTATAAGGTTAGGCTCCAAAAAGACTATATTTTTTAGAGAGATCACTATCAGAAACACATGAGAGAGTGAATGCAGTTCTTCCGCCGGAAAACAAACCACGCGTAATTCAATCAAAAAGAAACTAGCAATCTCTACAACAGAATCGAAGTTGTATTCATCTGAGATGTATCGTTAAAGTGGCAGTACCTCTTGTAAATAGCAATCAAGACAGATCCGCCATAGACTCGATCCTTTTTTACTTGTATATTTACAATTCAACCTCGTAAATGTGCGTGTCTTCTAAAATTAGCATTAATTAAGTCCTTTCGACGGTTTTGAGGTGAAGTTCCCGGTTCCTTTGGAACGGGGATTTTGGGGCAATCCAATTTTTACAGGAAATTTCCAAAATGTTAATATGTCAGCAAGTCCTCCAAAGTTCCATCAATTAACATGATTTGATGAGAGGGCGCGAGTACATGGCAGGATTCATAAGAACCGCGTTAACCACATCAGTGTTTCTATCGTCTATTGACTGTCTCCGACAAGTTGTTTCTTCTTTCTCTCCAACTAAGAAGGATATCCGCCTCAATTTCATCCTTGTACGCGTAAATCTTTTATAAAGAGTGAGTTTTGTTTCGTCTATCACAACCTGCCCTCGGCCGTAGAGCGATTTCATGCATATGATAAGAAACTGAATACAAAGATTGAGTTTATTTCCGTCTCCAGCCGAGCTGGTAATTAAGTACAAGTGATCGTTGTTGTGTTTCCGCTGCTGGAACACATATAACAGCACGTCACGATAATTCTAGCAAAAACACATCCCGACAGCGGACATAGAACGAAAGCACGGCGCCGCTCTGCAAGCCTCCTTAGTAAAAAAAATACTCCCGTCAAGGTAGGAAGGCCTTTTCAGTATTGTTCCTTGCAATATAATAATGGAAGAGATTACTTTTATGGTTATCAAGAATTTTTACGGCTCAAGTTTTTTCATCTTTGCAATAATTCCAGCCCACTCCTCTTTTCCACTACACAAACAACAGCAGAATAGGATCAGTACACAAGAACTAACGTTTGGTTGTGTTAAATAACCGTTAACCGGTTCAGTTGCCCACACAGAATAGCTACGTTAATATCTGCAACTTTCTTTACCGGCCTGAGGAAACGCAAAGCTAATAGAAAGCACACAAACACAATATATTTACTTAGCTTACATATCTAATATGTAGGGATTACATGGTTCTCCGATCCTTTTCTACTGAACAAAATAAAATCTGGAACCGAGTTCGTCCGACCAATAACTGAAAATTTTCAAACGATAATATCAACTTCAGCCTAAGTCTCATTCTGGATATTATAACCAATTGCACACGAACAATACGAGTACAGAGCACTTTGTCCTTAATCTTCTTGCATTTATTCATTCATACTAATCTCATTGAGCAAAGAGCGGTGAGGAGAGCGCTCGAGTTAATCCCACAAAGACCTGTTAATTGCCCAGCACTGACGCACCCAAGCCTCACAAGTTAGTTCTCCACGCCATCCCCAAAGGTTTATGACTTTTCATTAATTCTGTGATTGGATTTTGTTTTTTTAAAAAAAAGAGCAATTGAAGCTACCACACACCTTCTCGATCCGTGGGTTAAAACAAATCTGGCACAAACTGTGTATAACCCAAACAAGAGCCAAAATTATTTATGGCTCGTTTCTAATACCTTTATAAGCAATGCTTGTATCACTTCTTAGTTCTGAATCAGTGGACTGCCAATCAATTTTTGGAAAAGTAGAACTGCCTAGCTCCACACCTATTCACAAACTGAACCAAAGTACCATATCACCATTGTTTTGGCATAAAGTATCTTGTAAGAAGTATATGGTCTTTTGAATTTTTTGTGAACTATGTTTTGCCACAGTTGATGGTTAGTTGTTATTCTTTCAAGCATGAGCATACTCCTATATTTAAAGATAAAGGTTATTTTAAACAGAAAACAAAATCAGTAAGTCACAACAACAAAAATAATCTAAGTAGCGTTTTTAATCTTGAAGTGCACTAAGAAGTGATTGGTCCAATGTGTTTCCTATATAAAATGTATTCAAGAGTTTGCCAGTTGTTCCAAAACCAAACGTACAGAACATTCGTTTGAACTTTTGTATAAACTAGTGAATGAACTGAAATGTCCGACTTTATATCCCAGCTCAGTATTGCAAATCTTGATCAAGAACTAGTTGTCGAGAACGTATAACGTTTTGCTTTTCTCGAAGAGCAGTACTAGTACTAGTAGTAGTAGTAGTGCTCAATTTTACTTGTATTTCAGATTTTTGAATCAGTTACAAGCGAAAACCCATAACATGACCATTCTTTCTGCAAACTTAAATTTGAATGGCCTTTAGCTGTTTCTTCATAACTGAAAAAATACTTGAAAACAATGGTGTTTAAAATTTTGGCAGGAAAGTCTTAACACAAAACCTATTTCTTGTTTAGACTAATTCATTTAAAAGCCATTAAATTCGTTCCGAATCAATTTTTACACGCCGCATGCATGTTTAGTACAAGGTCTCTGACAACAATATCCCTTGTATTGAAATTATCTCGGTTGGAGATTTGGTGACCTCGTTTTACAAGTCACGGCTTTCCCAAACAACAAACGCACCCCAAGAGTGTTCAAAGCACGATGGGCTCACAAAAATCATGATCCTTAGCAGAACCAGCACAAGTTTTTACTGAAGGATAACTCATTGCCACTGGCCATTGTTAAACCACTAAAAAGACGGCCGGCCCATCTTCTCAACAAAGCCGATATGATAATGTATATTTGCCTGCGGTCATGCCTTTTTGTCAACTGAAAAAGGCAATCAATGAATCATTTTTGATGGTTAAGTAACCCCATCGATACTGGCATCCGATATGCACTAGTTCCATAAATAGTGCTACAAGTTTCGATGTCAAGAAAACAAATACTTGCTTTTTCTAATTAAAGTTGAAAGTTCACATCATAGTTCCATCGTAAATCAAATGAAAACAACTGATAAATCTTATTTTGAGTACAACTGAAAAAGCTAATTTCACGAGCAATTAAGCTCTCATGTTGGATTTCTCGATTGTTAAGCTCGATATACTCTCGTCCGGACAATGTTAGTAACTACTTAAATTATTTAACGGACGTCCAAAAACAGTTTAACACTGAACGATTCTCTGGAAGGTTCCACTCTCAGTTTGATGTCAAAAATGCCCCAAGGTTCACCGAGCAGTGCTAATCAGCATTGAGGAAAATATTGTCAAGTTAAACTCTGAGTAGGTCACCGCATGGGTACGAATTTTAATACCTAAACGCCCTGCCCTAACTAGTACACCTCCCATGCTTTAAGGATGCCAAGAAGTGTATATTGAAAGCTAGAGCGCATTTCTCCTGCACGCAGCCTGTAGTTATGTATATTAAGTCGGGAACTTTAGTATTTTCAGCTGAATCTCTATATTTTTTACAACTGCAAAGTGGTATTGTTTCAGTTTGGTATAATATCATGCCTCAAATTTCTTCTAGTTTTAACATCTAACTCGGAATATCTGAAAGTTGAAAGACTGATTGTTAAGTGAATTTACCATAACCGGACAAACCAAACACGTTTTGTTCATGTATGTAAAGTGACGTTCTAAGAATTATGCTTTTCCTTCCGCATTTTGTTGCCTTCTCAGTTGACAACACGTCCACAGCACTTCACGTTAAGTATCCGAACACATGTAACACTTGAGAAGTCACGTTGTATTGTTTGATTACTTTGTTTTTGTGTTAGACAAATATAAACATTCAAGTAGCAGAACAGAGACAGGCACCGCGGAGCAGGAGAGGAGCTGGGGGCCATAGCCTCCCCCGTCACAATATTTTTCAAAATTTTAAAGAGTTAGTGAGAATAAGTGTGTTCAGCCCCCTCCCCCATATTGAGTCAATAATCAGCCCCCAGTTTTTCAAAGAAGCTCCGCGGTCCGTGAGAGAAGCTTTCATCTTCCTGCTTGAACATATTAATATCTGCATTTACATTTACATTTATTAACTTGCAATATCCTATTCGGACATGAGGCAAGTGCTGTTCTACAACACGCGGATTCAGTTTATTATTTCAGTTAACACCGGCAACGTTATGTCAAGAATGGCTTCAGAACTGGTCTTTCCGATAAGAGGAAAAACAAAAGCAAACTTGAGCATGAAAAACGGTTGCATAAACCTTTCTGGTAAACACAACGCCCGTTTAATGGGTTACAAATAAACCTTTCTGGTAAACACAACGCCCGTTTAAGGGTTACAAATAAACCGCAGTATATAAGCCCTCTAGTACACAGCCTTACCAACATATTTCAATTTGTCTTCGAGAACATGCTCTGATATTGATATGTTTAAGTCTTAAGAGTCCGTGCTCAAAAGATCACCTCTTATTTTACTCAGCTTCAGGGTATAAGATAAGATCAACTGCCAAAAGTCTCATCTGGATTACCCATTAGGTATACAAGTGTAGCATATGCTAAATGAGGTTATAGAGTTTACTGAACTGTAAACTCGGGAAAAGTGACAACAGCAAAGCAACAAAGCGCAAAAAATATATACTCAGTTTGAGAAGCTGCTCCGGAAGATTCAACAGACAAAAGTATGTACCGTGTCCAAGTAGATTTTATCTGTTTAAACTGTTCGCACTTCTGCTGGTTATGAAGTAACTATGATTCAACTGTCTAAATGTCACACTTTCTGCCCAAGTCACTATCAACAATATGAAAAAGTGTTTGTAAACGTTTTCAAGCCAAGAAATGTTATTGTTCGTGAAACGACGTCAGAAGCTGTCGATTATCAATGCATTTCTCCAACAAGTTTTTTTATTTATAGATAAACCGCAGAAGTCAGAACTTCAAAAACAAAACGTTTTTCGGAATATCGAGTTCTCCGACAAAAGAAACTTTCAATAGTTTATGGATGACATTCATATATCTGTTTGGAAGAACGAGCAAAAGCTTGAAAACACGCCCCTTCAAGGCACCTCTTGTAATGACAAATTTTTCAGTCCAAATGGTACATGTTGGCGTCCAATCTTTACCGACTCCTTACAGAATTGGATTAAAAATCTACTGGTCCTATTTAACTGATTCATTTAGCTTTCTTCGTTTCAACAAAAAATAAATAAAACACTACCACTCTTCAGAAGTCGCAATACAAATGGTTATATTTTGGGTTCTAATCAACTCGTTCAAACGGTAAAACATTTGAATACGTAAATGAAACCAAACCGCTTCTACCCTTCAGGAGATACAAACTGATTGATCATGCTTTGCTCTTGCATCAACTGGTTCAAATGTAGGACATTCTAAGAAACAAGTAACAACTTATTTGAAAGATATTATGGGTTTCCATCAATTCTGTTCTTCAAGAAACACAAAATGAATGGTCATGTTAAGGGTCATCATCAACTGGTTAAAAGATTAGAGAATACTAAGAAACAAGTGAAAAAACGCTGCTACTCTTCAAGAGAAGCGAGAAAATGATCATTTTACGGGCTTCAATCAACTGTATCAAAAGCTATGATATTCTAAGAAATAACTAATATGAACTGACACTTCTGCATAAAATGTTAAATTAAGACATGTATTCATTTTTGCGCAGTTCCATTCTCTGGTGCTAAAGTTTTAGAAACGACAGAAAGCGAAAACGAAAACTGAATCTTAAAAAGATGCAATATACAGTACGCGTACTAAGGTATTTTAATTGTTTGATCAACGGCTTCAAACTTTAAGAGATTTCAAGTTTCAGGAAAACTAAACACAAGATTTAAGAGTGAAAACAAACATTTTCTAGATAGACACATTCAAACAATTCCGGTAGTTATCCGGTATATAAAAAGATTGTAAATTACGTATAAATAAAAAAAGACCCAATCAATCCATCAATCCATCAGATATTGTTTATACATTGGTGTGTTGTGTTTACGAGTAGCGAAATCATAGTTATGGTAACTTGCAATCCAAATCCTCACTAAATTTTCTTTTTTTTTGCTATCCAGAACACATCGATCAACATGCTCGGTGGATTATCGACTGTTGTGGTGACGATGTTCATCAAAATTTACACCGACAGTGGACACGGCAATGACGTCACTATATATAGACCCCAGTGCCCCCCAGGCTTTTGCTTCTTGGGGGACTACGCCCAAGGGACAAGTGATTCACAGCCAAATTACGGCGTCATGTTGTGTGTAAAGGAAACTAAGAAGAACAAATTGTTTGCCAATCCTGTCGGATTTGAAAAGGTTTGGGACTCGGCAAAGCTATCTGAAACTGGTGAATCGGATGAATGTGACGATTGTGATGGTAGTGCTCAAGGAAGTGGAGCGTCGGGAGAGCGAGACAAAATGCCGAATATAACCTTCTGGAAGCCTCGGGTACCAAACGACAAATACGTCCCCTTAGGCTATGTAATATCCACTGATAACAACCCGTTACCGGCGAATACAAGCGTCTGTGTCGTGCGGAAGACTATAGCAGTGCCAGCAAAACCTGGGAAGAAAATATGGTCAGCTAGAAACATGAACTTGTGGCCCACAGCGCCCAGTTATGAGTATCTTGACCTGGGCACCTTTGTCAGTCACGAGGACCCTTATACGGCAGAGCACTCCGGTATGTGGTCCCTGACGTCACAAGTGGTCCCTCCAACAAACTCTCGCTTGTTAACGAAACTCCTCTCCCCCGAGGACATGGCACTGTTGTACCAAGACTTCGGCAGCGAGGCCTACGAAGACATCAGCATTTATATCCCACAGAGCCCACGTGGATATGTGCCCCTGGGCCAGTACGCAGAACGAGGCTACAAGAAGAGTGTCACTGCGCGAGTGCTCGCCGTGAAGGAGAAAGGTGCCGAAAGGGGGCTCCTTGCAACCCCGATTAAGTACCGGCAGATCTGGAACTCCACCAACACCGGCAGCCACACCCACACGGCAATCTGGCGGCCAATTCCTCCGCCAGGTTATCACTGTATGGGGGACCTCGCTACGGTTGGTTTTGATCCCCCACCAACCTACTCGATGGCCTGTCTTCACTGGAGTACCACAAAGGAAGGGAGGAGAGGGTGGAGAATTTGGTGGAACCGCTGCAGCCCGTCGACACACAGCTCCGTGCTGGAGAAGGATATCACAATCTGGAGAGTCGGGTACGACAGAGGCTGCCAATCGCCCAACACTTTCATTGCTTTCCCTGGTTTTAACTCGCCCCCGTCCAGTTACATGTACTTTCACTGCTTGCCGCTTGATAGCGTGGACGTATAACACTGAACTCTCTTAGAGACCGAACGCTAATTTCATGACACTTTCCGCTTGTATACACTGAAAAAAATCTGATTGAAAGAAATAAAGCAAAGCAAACTCGTTGATTCGAAAAGTCTAGGTAAGCGCGGAAAGACAAGTTTCAGTCTTAAGATTCTGCTGACATGTTTTCTTTGAGCAATGCATGTATGCAAGAAAAGGCAAACTATTAAGTTATATTTTTTGATCAAAGCATTTGAGGTCGCTTACAATTTTTTTACTGTAAGACATAAAAACTCAAATCTTAAAATTGCTATTGAATGTTTGTTTAACTTGTTGACCGGGACGGCGTCTGTCACGCAGCTCCGAGCGCATGCGTTCGAACAAACATCTAAAATAACAGATTACGCTTGGAAGAATAAAAATGCCGTGGATTTGATTTTGTCCTAATTGTCAACTTCCTACGATATTTATGACCACTAATCTCTTCATTTCTGTGACCTGTTTTATTTAAATGCTCTTACTTAGTTCACAAACCAGCTGACAAAACCCATAACTTCGCCATTCGTCAATCTGTTCTACATCTCTAAAAGAGAGACGTATTTCATGATATTTCTCCCCATTCAAACCGACAATTCAGAAAATTTCCATGAAATTAGGGATTCGTAGCATTTGAAACAGTTCAATTGATTGTTGGAGCTTACAGTCCAAAGACTGATCTCAAATTTTAATGCGCATACCTCGCTTTTTTGCTAAGGGAGAGGTGAAACAATCGACAAAAACCAAAGCGAATGATTATCCATCACACCATCAGACTCGTCAAAGGTTTGCACTGAAAAACTTAGCAGGGCTTGATTCTATGTTGACTCAACATGAAAGCGATATATAACACGAAGCTAGAGTCTCTTTAATAAAGTTGTGGTCTTAACGCAAAACTTCTAACTCGTAGACATTTCTTTTAAAATCTTGAACGTTATGACAATATTAGTTTGCTGCAATTAATAATACAACCATATTTAACGAAAACATGTTATTGTATCACCAAAGGTTGTTTCAAAGCCCGTTGCCACAATAAACAAAACGAAGTATTGGTTAAGAATAGAACAGAGGACGTCATATTGCTCATTGGTTACATTACAGGACGAATATATGAATCATAGTAAGTAAGTAAGTAAGTAAGTAAGTGTGGTGGTCGATTTTAACCCCCAATTGCAGCCAGAGGCTTAATTGCTGGGGCTTTACAATGTTGTTGCGGGACTTGAAGACAGGACTGCATTTTACAGGCACAAATTGCTGCCACACAGTTTACAATATTTCCGAGGATAAATGCCCTCTGCGACCAGGACAGGACAGACCACAACACCGAATCGCAACCCTACTCTTATCGATTAGTGTGTGGGTTCTTTTAAGTCCCCCGCCATACTTGCCAACATTTGAAAATCAGAAATAGGGGCACTGTCATTGAGAGTAAGAATTGCGTGCGCAAGTTTCTGTGTGGGGCTTGCCTGATCACCCCCCCCCTCCCCCCTCCTCCTCCCTCTCCCAAGGAAATTTTTAGCTTCATAATAATATTTTTCAGTGGATGCTGAAAGCCTTAGAAGGAGGCAGATTCGTGCACGCAGTGCTGCAATTGCGAGCTGTTCGTACGGTTTGGTTTTAGAAAGGAAGACATACGCTCTCCATTTGCGGCGAGAAGATTTGGGAAAATACTGATTTACTGACTGTAAAATGTTTCTTTTTTCAAAAGTCGGGAATTATTTAATAACTGTAATTTTAGAAAATTGGGACGTTCCGATTTTTAGAGGTTTTGAAGGTCAAAAAACAGGACTGTCCCAATTACGTCGGGGCGGTTGGCAAGTGTGTATGAACTGATTAAAATAAAATATGCTTGTAGTAAAAGTTCTAGTTCTATAATTGTATTTTTAGTGTTAACTGCATAAAGTGCTTGTATGCTTAACGACACTCCTTAAAATAAGCAGATTTAGAAAGAGCCGGATTCTGCGCAGAAAGATCAGGGTGGGGAAGTCCAACCTTCGAGGTCTTGCGTACAACTTGACATCTTTTGGAAAGACAATAATTGAGCACTCGTGACCCTATAAAAAAAATTGACCTTCAGTTGTTGAGCTGGTTATATTTCACATTTACTCACCTTCCTTATGAAGCAGTCCACAAAGAGCCAGTATGCAGTTCCACATCAGGTCTAAGTTGAGATGAAAGAAATGAGAAGCCGCCGACAATCGAGTGGCGCCCAGCGTACACATGACGTCACCTCGTAGGTACGAAGCACTCGGCAAATCTGACAGCCGTCCAAGGAAATCTAGCAACGCGTCCAGCTCCTTCTTTAATCTCAGCGGCAAGACTAAGATTTGTTCTATATGCGGATGATGGGGACGGTCCGATTGAGTGGTGATAACGAATCTATTAAGCAATGTAAAGTTGACAGAATTCACTAAAAGCTGTATAATACATGAGGGTATCCAAGGGGGTCGGTTTTCTTGACAGGTGATCGGCTCTT
>JANSTQ010170451.1:0-10154 GCA_026167885.1 Bergia puertoricense
TAGGAGAGAGACGTGTCAGCGACGAGGAAACCGAAGAGAGAGAAACGGTAATATCTGTCATTCTACATCAAAATATTAAAATCATAAAAACATTATAATACCAAAAACAAGTAGGTGAGTTCGTTCATTTTTGAGCTGCGAGACAGTTCCTATAGAAACTTATTTTAAAACATATTTTAATGTTTTAAGTCATAAATAGCATTTATAAAGGTTTTGTTGTAGGGACCAATATTAGTTAGTAGCCAGTATAAACATTACTCTGTGAAATCACATTCGTAGGAAGGAGCTTTGAGACAAAACGCGCGCACCACTAGCTATACGTTAATGCAGGTAATTGCGTATGTGCATGCATCGCTTGCAGAATTGTTCTAGTTTACCAATGCAAAACAGGGATACATGTTAATACCTGTCAAAACCTCTTACAAACTTAAATTGGTATTAAGACGAAGAACTCAAAAAGAGGAACTTGCTTGAAGTTATTAATCTTTCTGGGAGTTTTCCGGCTTGTATTAATTTTTCGTGAGGTAATCCTCGGGCGGGAAACCCATGTTGGCCATTCGGTTAACTTTATTAATAGTGCTAGCAGAACTGGCTAACTATGAATGTCATGTGAGGGATTTGATCATCGATGCAAATAAACAAAAACTTTGTGATACTTTTATTTGTGATGGAATATGGCCAGTTTTGTTAAAGAAAAAGAATTAGTTTAAACACGATTGTGAAGAGTAATGTAGATCTCAGTTTTTTATTTTTTCTAAAAAACGTTGGAAATTACTTTGAGACAAGGTCTCGGAACGTTATTGCCGAAATCTAATTTTTTGCTACCCCAGTTGTGTGAAAAGTGGTTTTGGTGTTGTCAAACCGCAACTTCGTGGTTTTATTAAAATAGTTTTCCGTTTCTTCATGAACAAAATCGATTGCTATTTTTAAATAGTTTATACTTTTTTTTATCTGTTCTTAAAATAAGCTGCAATTAACTGTTATAAACCTTTCTTACTTTAGATTATATTTTTCTTAATGCTTTTTTCTCTTTATTTCAGCAGACTTAAATTCGCTGGTTTCACGATAGTTTCACAGCAATATCGTGCCGAGAACAAAAGCTTACAGATTAATTGCTCCTCTTTTTCATTCGCCAAATCTCGATAGTTATAATGACAGTTTCGTACCTCCACTACTCTGGACAGTATATCGGACCAATTATAAAGGCAATCATTCTTAGAAATGTGTAAAGCACTTTGAGCGTATCATACACATCAGCAAAATATGTTTGGGAACTGATTACTGTTGTGGAATGCTGAGCAAGTTTAAAACTCGTTTGGAAATGACGCAGGCGTTTTGTTACGCAAACAGCTTGTTCCCTTTCAGTGAAGTGATAGCGTCGAGTTAGCAGTTTCACACAGTTTATAGTCTTTATAATCCCGATTACGTGTAGGTAATGTCCATGTCGAGGTAATGTCAATAAATACATTTAAACATGGGGAAATTTATGACGACAATTTTATTTCACCAAGGTGGTCTTGATGACCAGTGGGAGCTCTGTATATATCATTATGTGCAACAACCGAGTGACTGTACATGTAATATCAGGATCTGTGTGGGACACAGATCTGTCTGCCCTTGAGCTACACGCGGGCAGATACAGGAAAAAACAATGTAGTCACAGTTCACCAGGCGCACGCTAGAACTAGAATTGCTGGGCTGTTAATGAGCTCTCCATAAATACTCCTTTTTAACGAGACTCGACCCTACCGGATTTTGCGACGTTCTGATTTTAATGTGGTAACCTTGGTGCTCAGTACTTGCTTGAGGAATGCACTTATTTTCAGACATCAGGGCTAAACTTCAAGAGTCAATTGTATGCAGCATAAACAATTTTGTTTACAATCACAATTTATCTCCTATGCGCATAATACATTTATGCCGCTGCAAAGTAAAATCTCCCGTTTCATGGACTGTCATTCGCTGAATGTAGTCATTATTGACTGGGTAGATGCAATAATAAAGCTCGCATGTTCGTAATCTTATCCTTTCTCAAAAAAACTGGTGACCCCAGAACCAGTCACCTGAGCATCCACCAATGTTTACAGAACGATAAAGAACGATTTTTAAAATAACTGAGGTCCTTTGTTTCTTTCTTGAAATCTTATCCTGCACAATCGACTGTTGAGTTGTGGAATGACCTTGAAACACCGAGTCATTCATATCATGGTCAGTAATGAATTGGACATTTTATTACTGTCATGATTATTAGAAGTTTAACTTCTACTGATCATGACAGTAATAAAATATGTCCGATAAGAACCCACAAACCGACAAAGGGCCTACTGCCGACGCGACCAAGAGAGACAAATGAACAAACCGAGGACATTTGAATTAAATTAACTGTTTTCACTTTATACTACTTGACTGAGAAAATGGTAGGATATATTATTTTAAGTAAAGGCTTTGGTGTCACAGAGATTTTCTTAAGGTTTTGTTGGATAAAATTTCTGTTGCTACCGTCTCCTACAGACCGTTTTCTCGTGTTAGCTCATCAGCAATAGTGTTAGAAAACGATTTCCTCAAGAAAAAGGCCAACAGCTGCTACCGGATTCACCTTCAATTTAATTTGTAACACTGACCATAGCCAATCGTTTTAAAATACCTTGTCTGTGGATACTGAAATAGTGGCTGTTTAGACTTATTGTGACTGTTTTTTATCAAACATTTTGGAACTGATAAGCCGGCTTCCGTGGACCAGCTTCACCCCGGAAATATAATGTTTTGAGCTGAAATGAAGAATGTAATTTTTCACTGCGCACCATTTGTCACCCTTTGATCATCCCAGTGAATGGAAATTGATAATACCCAATGAAAACCGATTAGATTACTTTAGATAAATTGTCGAAAAATCAACCAAGCTTGAATGCAAGAAATCATCATTATCATCATCATCATCATTATCGTTATCGTCATCGTTATCATTATCATTAATATGGTTGGTCTTCCTAGTTTAATGCTTAGTGCCACATTCGCTTTCAGCCTCCAGATACGTTTACAGCCACTGCAAAGGAAAGACCAGAATATGAGCGCCAGCTAAACGGAGATTCGGAGCTTCACAGATACACAGTTGCTTCTTCCAATCAATCGGGAGTGACCTCTGGTGATGTAATCGAGCAGGACCTGAGGACTGACTACCTAACTCTTCGCACCAAGAATGAGATTTTGATTCAAGAGAAGAGAAAGCTGGAAGAACACAATGCGAGTTTGATTCAGGAACTGGCTGCACTTAACATGAAGTATGAGGGGCAGAGAAGATGTGCTGAACAGTAAGTGATTGAGAGGAAATGCTGCTGGTAGTTTTCACAGTAAAATGCTGCACTGAACACCAAAACTTAAAACAAATTGACGGACATTTCTAATTCTTCAGTTTGTCTTCAGTTTGTGAGAAGAAAGATAACATTGGTTTAAAGAGCCATCCGTCACTGTAATCTATCAATGGCGGGAGATCATTCTTGGAATTTCTAATTTGCGTTTAGATACTTTTGTTTTGTCATAAAAATAAGACAACTAAATTTTGTAACTGGAAGAACAGGACTGAAAAAGGTACATGATAAATGAGCTATAAGTATACAAAAAGCTGTTCGTTTGAGGAATAAATAGAAATGATGCTACAGTCTCGCTGGAATTTCAACACTTTGTGTACCTACGTGGTTGTCTTTTTGTGTAGATCCTGTTTGAATGGTAAATATCTTTCCAAATATTTTGTTGCTTTTTGTAGGCTGGAATCAGAGAACCAACGCCTTTCTCAAATCATAAGCCAACAACAGCAAGCTCAACATACGAACATCTCATCTCAGCAGGAAAACGTGTTGCTGCTACAGGAACAGGCAAGTTTCCCTCATTACCCACCATCCACTACCATTTTCCATCGGCAATGAAGTGTGATTGTGTGGTAGGACGCTCCCTTGTCGTATTTTAGGTGAAACACTTATAACTATTTCCATAACGTCTGACAGGGGCGTCCCTGGGCATTGTTCAGCTTTAAGCCCGTCACCGGAATGTTGCTGATATACGGTTACCAATTTACACCGGTACAAGACCCGGGTTTTACAGGCCGTAAAGTAACTTTAGTTGGACCTTTAAGTTACAATCACGTAAATATTGTATTTCCCTACTTCTATATAATATGATTATCGCAAAGACAAAGCTGTGTTAGAGTGACATTCTGAATGTACGGCCGAAGAAAGGTTTGTGTACAAAAAATCTTTTAAGCCCGTGCTTAACTGACTTACATTCAGGTACACCCCTGTCAGAACCAATAGATCTTCTCATTTTCAGAAGTTTAATCTTTCTGCAATTTGTTCTAATAATTTCACAAGAAAACATCTTTATAATCCACCACAAATACCTTTCTTGAATTGCTTTCGCCAAGGTTCGAATGCATTTAAATCAAATTATAACGTTGTGTTCCACTCAACACTGGCTTTTATATGAAGATGATACTTATTACATCAAATAACTACAATCCAACTTAACCGCTCCCTAAAACAGACCATCCGAACCATTTTCCTGTTGAAAAAGTAAACTAGTGTCCTGTGAAAGGGGAAACTTAGTTTTCTTGTAATAAACATTTGATCATGCGCAAGGCCGTGAACGAGCCCTTTGAATTGAAATGTCTTTAGGAAATCAAGAAAGGTTTACTCGCCGTTTCCAGAATAAGAGCCCAGCTATTATTTTCCCAACGTTTGTGTATTCAGTGGAATGTACCCCTATTGGTTCGACTGCCAGTGGGCTATAAATGAAGTTTTCAGATAAGAAAATAACTGATAAAATTAATAAATATTTAAGAAAAAACTTGCTGAAATTGTGCGAATTCAGATGACACCATTGCGTGCATTTTGCTTCATTTATAGCTTAAAGTAGCACAAATCCTCAATGGGCCATTCAATATGCTTATGTTGTTATGATGCTAGTCTTTTTAATCAAGATTTATGTGCTGTTCGTATTAACGAGCTGGTCGTGTTTACAAGTTAGTCCAATAACGACGTTTATGTTGTTTTTTAATGGTAGATGAAGATTTATAAGGAAGACTTTAGTACGGAGAGGGCTGAGAGAGAAAAGATTCACAATGAGAAACTGGCGCTACAAGAACAACTGGAGAAAGCCAATATCACCGTTGAGGCGCTTCAGAATCAGATGAGAGAGGTACGGGAACCTTTTTGTGTTACTGTTACATGCTTCGACAAACATTGTTACCACTAGTGCTGCTTCTGCTGCTGCTGTTGCTACTACTACTGCTACTACTACCTCTACCTCTACCACTACAACTACCACTACCACTACCACTGCCACTACCACTACCACTACCACTACCACTACCACTGCCACTACCACTGCCACTACCACTACCACTACCACTACCACTACCACTACCACTACCACTGCCACTACCACTGCCACTACCACTACCACTACCACCACTACTACTACTACTACTACTACTACAACTACTACTACTGCTACTACTACCTCTACCTCTACCACTACCACTACCACTACCACTACCACTACCACTACCACTACCACTACCACTACCACTACCACCACTACTACTACTACTACCACTACCACTACCACTGCCACTACCACTGCCACTACCACTACCACTACCACTACCACTACCACTACCACTGCCACTACCACTACCACTACCACTGCCACTACCACTACCACTACCACCACTACTACTACTACTACCACTACCACTACCACTACCACTACCACTGCCACTACCACTGCCACTACCACTACCACTATCACTGCCACTACCACTACCACCACCACTACCACTGCCACTACCACTACCACTACCACCACTACTACTACTACTACTACAACTACTACTACTACTACTACCACTACTACTACTATTACTACTGCTACTACTGCTACTACTACTACTACCACCACCACTAACACCACCACCACCACCACCGCCACCACCACCACTACTACTACTACTACTACTATTGTTACTACTACTATCTTGAACAACAGTCATCAAGCAGATGCATGAATAATCTAGCTAGTTTAAATCAGCTGATTCGATTCGAATCTTTAGTTGTTCCCTTACATTACTTCAAGTCGTAGCTTCCTGTGTGACAAAACAGTTCCTGGTAACCGCAGAAGTGCTATTGTTCGTGCAGAATGGATCATCTCCGCAGAAGATAGATTTTTCGCCACGGACGCAAATGTTCTATAAAAGTATGCAAAATAGAAGCTAGCCATGGAGCTATACTTGTGGCTCAGCATGGCAGGAAGAGAACAGAAGGAGAAATCTAGCGCTTTACTTTTTATTCATGGTAAACAAAGAAGGAATCCTTAAAATACTGTGAGTTCATAGAGGAAGATATCAAATTTGCACTTCAATTCATAAAATTCGACGCGTATTGCAAACAAGAACAAAGTATGAATATCGAATGCTACAAACGCAATGCTCGACATCAGAAACGATCAACCAACATGCCTCACAGTTAAGAATCATCGCCAAATATTTCAATTTTGGCAATCTTCAGAATAACTTATTTGCCATAGAACAATTGGAGCAGGTGAAGGAAATATAAATTCGAGAAGATCTCACTCAGTAGAACAGACGATGCTCCAAAAGGGAAAATTAAATTTATGGATGACCGCGGTGTACGTGGTTGGGAATGGAAGATAGGCATCAGAAAAGTCTGAACTACTGGTACTGCCACCACTAACCCTGAAGAATGACAAGAAAAGAAAGAGCAATGGCCTCAAAAACTGTGGAAACTGTGGAAGACAGCATCCGAAGCACCAGCGCTTAGCATATGGCAAGACCTGCCTTAACTGCGGTAAGCAAAATCATTTTAGTAAATACTGTAAGTCAACAAAGAATGTTCACATGCTAGGTAGTGAATTTTCCAATTTGCCAGACGAATCTTTGTTTATTGGTGCTGGTAACAAGAATCTCCTGAAATAGATAAGACCAAGTGATTGCCTCACCACATTTGATATGCAGAGTAGACGTGTAAAGTTTAAGGTAGAACGAGGGTACAAGCGAACATGTTACCAATTTTGTAATCGAAACCATCTCCAGGTCACAGTTACTCGCCACCACTCCAACAAGCAACACGGCTGATGTACCTACACAGTGGTACTTGTCATGTAAGAATTAAAAGTTCAATTTCTTTGTAGTTGACACCGACCAATCCATGGTACTAGGCTTTGAACCTTAATAAGAACGCAGTCAAATTACAGCTGTGAGGAGTGCTGATGAGAGAAAAGTTTCTTCTTTCAAGGAATTTCCCAAAGATGGTTTCCAAGAAAAACCAAAACCACGTTAAATTAAATAGCACGACAACACGAGTCATATGCCAACCAAAGAATCCCCTAGAAGTTTTAGAGAACAACTGAATAGGATATCTTGATCGAGCTGAGACCGAGGGGGCTTACTGAATGGGTGGACGTGCCTGCTGTAGATAAAATGCTAAGATGGAAACTCGTTAGAGTATGCCTAGATTCCTGCCCACTTGCAAACGCAATTTGTTATAAAATTTGTACACGGTACATCCGTCACAAGCTATCAGTAGCAGAGGTGCGACTTTACGAACACAAGATCAGATCCATGAAAGATGCCACCAGCTCTCGACAAGAAAGCACCTAAAGTCCCCTGGTCACAGTCAACTACATTGCCTAGTTCTGCTTGACTCAGCCAAAGAATCAACCTTTCGGAAGTTTCTAGCTTCTGTCAGAAATGAAAGACTGATGTAAGATGTAAAACTGTAGTATATGTGTCTCGAGTTCTCGTGGACGCTGAAACAAGATATGCATGGATCGAAAAGGAGCTCCCACCCACGGTCTTTGAATTGGAGCGGCTCAAGCAGAACACTTTGGAAGCAGGTTGAACATTAATCAGTCTACAAGCCCTTCATGATTATAGTGAAGAAATCACTGGTATCTGCATACTATAACGCATGCTGTTACCATTTCAAAGACAGAGACTTCAATCTGAAGTACAAACCTGCGACAAAATGGTCCTTGAAGTCAGTCGAACCCGAGCCTATGTGCCTGATACAGAAAGAGGCGACGAGATAGAATACGAACTGTCATATTATGTTCACTGAGTCTTGGTCAACATTTAGCAGCTACTGATGAGACTGAGGAGACTGGAGTTGTCACCAAGCAAAATGAGACAATGCCAACCGTAAAGCCACTCAGCCTTAAAGCTGGCCAAAGAAACCGTCTTAAGTGCGATAGACGAAGATGAACTTTCTGAAGTAGATTGTTGTTCCATTGTTGAGCAGGATACATGTTGGAAGTGCTGGCAATGGCAAATGCAAACAACTTATCACTATCAGAGACGTAATAATTTGGCCAGGTATTGGAGACAAAATCGACAAGATGATGTCCATGTGGTACTGCATGCCTCGAGCATTGCAACTAAAACACTAAGAAGCCATTAGTTGATGAATAACAACCCACCGAACCATGTTAAATGATAGCAAGCGATCTCTTGCAGTTTCTACTAGAACATTTTATTTACAAGTACTTGCAATTTGTGGAGAAAACCAGGCTCGAAAACACCACACCACTGCGGATATTCCGAGTGTTATATTGTAAAGACAGACAGGGTAATGTTTCACAAGTGATGAATATAAGCAATTTTCCAAAGAGTAGAATTTTATACATGCAACAGCAACAAACCCCTAGCACTCTCAAACCTACGGTTCGTCCAGATCATTGAGAGAAAATACTCAGCTTAACTAAGGCAGTCGATAACCTTAAGTCAGTTTACTGAACATCAACATCGACAACATTCTTGTATTGCACCGCAAGTTAAAGAAACGAAGCATTAAAGAGAGATAATTAAGAAAGAGATAGGTGCCTGCAGCTTCGAATAACCATAAGGGTATAAACAAGCCAGGTAGCCAAAATCATTGATTAATTAAATTTGAGTTACCTGTGAATGAGGAGGGACCAGTGGGAGGGACAAATAAATAACAGGAACGAAATAAAAACGAAACAAACTACAGGGTCACTGGAGGTGAATATCTATAACCGTCAGACTGAGTGCAACCTGCATGCGAGCATCTACAATGCAAAGGTATTGACTCAAAGAGGACATTCAGGCAAAGTTAGTACACGTATCAGAAAAAAGCCGACTATAATGCTGAAGCCCTGAATCAGGTGCCACCGCTGAAGCAAACTGCTGGAAACCGTGCGTATGCAGATTTGAGAGCGATGGCAACCAGCGACAGTCAACGAAATGACAAACACGGCAAATTTATGTCATGTGGAAGCTCACAATGGCAAAATTGAAAAACGAATAGGTAAACCATTCTCACAGTGCAGGAGTTTATCTCCGGTTTCAATACTGCTAAGCGGATAAAAGTACACGACTCCCCCTGGACAGGAGGCCAATCTATTGCAGGTTAGCCCCCAGCAAAAGCTACTACTCCTTTATACAGCTGAGTCAACTGGAGCAGGTCAAGTTTAGTTTCTTGGTGATTGACACAACAAAGTAGTCAGACGCGGGTTCGAACTCACGAGTTATCAGGAATCAGACTCGCTAACCGATCGACCACTGCGCCACCACTCGATGGTGGAATATGGTGAAGCAATAAACAGCATTTGATAACGATCAACGAGTGCCAACCAGGAAGCCTTATATTCCTATCCTACTGCTACTGCTGCTATTAATAATAATAATAACAATAATAGTAATAATAATAATGATAATAATGATAATAATAGTATCCGTGATATTAATAATAATAAATAATTCGTATGAATCGCATTTGAAATAGAAATCTCGATGCGATTTACAATTTGATATATCAGGATTACAGAACTTTAATACTCAAAACCTGTAACACAAATTTAGAAGAACACTACCGAGTAGGTAATAAAAATTATAACAACACTAATAATACTAATTATAATAATAGAAACATTAGCAGACATAGAAGTAAACCAATCTCTTGAGTTTGTAAAATTAAGAACAATCAATCACAAAACTACTACTTAAAAGATAGATCCTACAAAATTCCTTATTATACGAGATAAGAAAATTATGTCCACTATAAAATTTCCGAGAAAATGAAGACAAAAACGTTTCCTTTCCACCTGTCTGTATCAGTTAATTTATT
>JANSTQ010170495.1:0-10153 GCA_026167885.1 Bergia puertoricense
CAATAATAATAATGATAATGATAATAATGTTAACAAAAATAATAATGATAAAAAAAGACATTAAATATACATTTGTAAAACTTCAAGTAAACACGAAAAGCTAAGTTCATGATTAACTATGTGAGGAAATACTATAATAGTTAATATTTAATTGATAAATAAGTTTTGTTAGCGTTTCTTACAGAACGTAAATTGAAAAAATCTTAGTAAATCTTCTTGCGTTGAGTAGCGATTTAGTACGTTAAAACAAATGCTACACACATGTTTTGAAACCGTTGCAAACAATTTCAACGTGTAGTAATTGCACAGTCATTCCATTGATCAGCAAAAGATGCAAGAAATACAAAATGATTTTAGTCTCATGCAATTCAAATACAATTCTTCCTTGAACGCTGCAAATATATTAATACTTAATGGGCTTGCCTGTATTCTTTCAGATAGTTTTTAGATAGCTTTATTTTATACGTAGTATAATAGGCCTTGTCATATTTTAGCTTCCATATTTTATATTACCGTAATTTAAGCTTAGGAATTTTATATTGTTGCAATGCGCATTGAATTTAATAGAAATGCGCAATATAAGCATTAAATTATTATTATTATTATTAATGTGGTACATACGACTGAAACTGATTCTGAAGAGATTTAGTTAGCCGTAGTTGACCGAAGGATAAATTATTAGTCAGTGTAGTAACATAGTGCCAAAATTCACTGATCCTTGACAATCCAGCTTATTTAAAAGATTTCCTTGTCAAATCAAACCGCCTTCTATTGATCACTCTGGCCCGTTTTGTTCGATTGACGGCAGCTTTGTTTTTGAATGTCGTGTATTCATGACAACACTGAATTAGGAGCATGCGCAGTGGAAGGTCTGCTTGGCATTTTCATGCAGGTAGTCACCTAAGAGGTAAACATCATTCCTCCATCCTCCTCCATTTCCATACCTCCTGTAGGTCTGTCGAGCGTTAGGCCCGGTGAAACACTGTCCACCATACTGAACCCCGAATGTGTCGTAGCCACGTGCAGCTGCCAGTGAAGCACACAGATTGATCCTCTCTGCCGCGCTTCCGTAGTGAAAGTTTTTCCCACTGTGTGGAATGGTGCGATGACCCTTGTCGACAAAGCACCCAATCAGACGATAGTTGTGCACTGTAAAGGAATAAAACCTGATTGAGTACGAGACGATTTACAGTATGAACAAACAAACAAACAATAGATAAACAAGTTTCTGGTGCTATAAACGTTCAAAGCAGCAGTTGTTTTGTTATTTGCTTTGATATTTATCTTTTGGGAAGGATGCATCTGTACATCAACGGCCTTAAGACCTTGCTGTGTTAACAGATACACACCGCATTGTGTTTATCCTTTGCTTTGGCTAAGTACAATTTAAATCCATATATAACACAAAACAACACAACATAACATAACATAACAAAACAAAACAAAATAACATAACATAAAATAACTTAGAAGTTGTCTGCAGCTTCTTCAGACATAAATTCTGAGTCCCTAACGGTAATTGAACCCATGACCCTCGGATTGCCGGTCAGATGCTCTACCCACTGAACTACAGGAAGTCACATGGGGTCTGGGTCACTTAACTTGGTTCTAGTAGATGGTAAATGGTCATATGTCCTGCGGTACTGATGGCTCGATATGTCCGACTACATATACAAGGTTGGTAAATGCATAGTGTTAAATAACTTATAAGTTGTCTGCAGCTTCTTCAGACATAAATTCTGAGTCCCTGACGGTAATTGAACCCATGACCCTCAGATTGCCGGTCAGATGCTCTACCCACTGAGCTACAGGAACTCACATGGGGAACTGGGTCACTTAGCTTGGTTCTAATATATGGTACTCGAACCAAACTTAACAAAGTCTTATCTAATCTAACTTAACAACGTCTTATCTAATCTATTCTAACGATAATGCGTCCTCTTGGCACAAAATGACATGCGATGAAATTCAAATTTTACTTTATACAGCCTTTTTAACAATTTGGTTGGTTACAATACTATAACAACTCAGGTTTTTTTCTGCATTTATCGTGAAAGAAATGTTCAGCAAATCTCTCTGTCTAAATGAAGTAATTTTTGAAAACTCAGTGGAAAAACATTTAAACAAGAATTGGCAACTGTGGAAACTTTAAAATTGAATGATTACTCACCAATCCTTCCTACCATGTTTACGCTCTTTTGGGGATCTATGGAAAGCTAAATAACGTGTTAGCACATGACTCCCGTGAAACCTTTTTTTTTCACCAACACAGCAACATTCAAATAGTTTGGACAAACAACTGTTACGTACTTTACCATAGTTCTTGCGTTCGAGGAAAACCCAGTGAAAGGTGTTTTCAAGGTAAGGAATTGACAGCTTTTGGCAGCGCTAGCTCACGGAGTATTTAAGGCACAAACCTTTCTGCTGTTTATTTGTATGTACTAGAAACAAATTGAATTAGAAATACAGAACTTTTAAAGTATTTAATCGTAGCTTCTGAAATTCGAAGTAAAACACTTTCATTTGCAGGTCAAGCAGTGCAGACAATAGACGGAAATAGCTTTTGGCAACGCTAGCTCACAGACTAGCAACAAAATATAAAGTGGCCGCACTCATAAAATACAGACACAATACACCAGATGATCGGCTCTTGCGTGTTTGGAACGCCTGACTGAATTTTTCATATGGCACTATACCCGAAAACCGCGCGCGCACAAAATGGTCTCCAAATGGCCGCCGTTTTAAATTTCAGTCTTTGGTTTTAAAACAGTTCTAATTGCTATCGAAAATGATCATCTTTGAATGCGTTGATCAGCTAAAGTTGTAAATGGGCTAAAAAGCAACTTCTTCGTTGAATGTTATTACCAGAAATTGACTGTTTAAAAAGGGATACTGGGCTGTTTCAACAAGTTGCATCGAAAATGCTCTTTGAACATAGCTCAGGTCTGTTGCATAACAGAAAAATGATATTTTGTCTTCTAAGCCCACAAATTAAGGTTTTCTGAAGGCAGTTTTTTACTTTTCAATTTCCTGGCGCCGCCATCTTGAAATGAAACGTGTTACGGTTGCAGTGCCAGGCCTCCCTCGATCTGTAACATTGTTTTAGACAAGAGTGGAGCCTGGTACTGCAACCGTAACACGTCACCTTTCAAGAAGGCGGCGCTCGTGTTTATGAAGGATGCCTTGCACAGAATTGATGACCAGTCGAAAGTACATGTCAATGATTTTCAAGCCATTCTATCGAAAAATGTTGATTCCATGGCCTTCTGTTCTCGGACAGCATCTTGTGCACGATTCCGCCATCTTGGGTTTATGAAGCCACAAAGAAGGGTATACCCCTTGTCAAAAGTTAATACTACCCAAATACAGTAGCTAGTCTACGTTTAGCAAGATTAATCATTGCGGAGACATTTGTACTAACCCAGAACCATCTAAGGATGGCTGCAGTGTTAAATGTCATAGTTGCTACAGGCAAATTGCTCGTAATAATTGTGCGATGTATTGTGATAGCTGTCGAATGTGTTATCATTTCAAATGTATCGAAACGACCGTGTTAAGGGAGGAGATGGAGTGATGGCGTATTTCTCTTCGAAACTGCATGCTCCCGAAAACACTTAAGCTTCCGGGAAAATTCGACATTATAGAGCCTTTATTATTGAATCTAAGTTTGGCAGGCATGAGGCATTAGTCATGGCTCTGTATATGTCGCCAAAGGTGCTTGGGACGGATTATTAAGTCCGACTGGAAAATGAGTTTCATAATATTATTTCCTGGACCGCTTAGCCTTAGCTGAACAACTAACCATAATTACAGGCGATTTGAACTTAAACAGGTTCAAAGCTGGCAGTAGAGAGTGCAAAATACTTTGTGGTGCAGAAGATCAGACATTACTGGTTAGAAAAGGTACGAAAAGAACTGAAGAGTGTAAACTTCAACCAAAAAAAAAGATGGACAAATGAAGCTACAAAACTTCGTAAAGAAGTATTGGAAAAGGAAGGCGGACGAGGTCAGGTATAGAAATCTTTCCTGGATACAAGGGCTAGCGCTCAGGGAGCTGACAGTAAGTTCGTGAGTCTCGAGATGAATTGAGTTGTTGTGAAGGATCAGCCAATGGTTGCCAATCAGTTTGTAAAGCAATTTGCCTTAGTTGCAACAACTATCGGCGATCCTCATCTCCTGCCATCAACGGAGGATCAGTTTATGGATAATATACGAGCATACAGGCGATCAGGCAACGTCGGGAGTTATTGAATGGTCCACAGTTTAAATTTTGGAAACTAAGTATCGCAGAAGTATCCAAGGTGCTCAGTGTACTAAATCCACATAAAAGGACCGGCTATGAGAAAATACTTCCAAGAATTCTGAAGATTGCGTCCGAGGCGTTGGCTCCGTCATCAGCAAGTTTATACAATAATTGCATTGAACATAGCTACTGGCCTGTGGGCGAATGGGTACCAGTATTCAAAAAAGACAGTCACCTTAATGCTAACAAATTTAGGCCTTTTACAGTGCTCAGCTCAGTCGATAAAGTATTCGAACATCTGAAAAGCAAACAAGTCCCAGAGTTCATAGATGCCTACCTATTAAGTGTGAATCTGACAGCTTATCGAAAAAAACATAGTTGTGAGACCAGTTTGCTGAGGCAAGAAGCGGAGTGGAAAAGGGCTGTCGACGCTAAGGAGGTGGTAGGTGTTCTATCAACGGACATGTCTAAGGCCTTTGACTCTTTATCCACCGTTATTACAAAGTAAAATAAAGGCTTATGGATTTTCGCGGTACGCACTGGAACTGTTGAGATCAGAGTGGGAATTGGGATGGAAACGAAATGTGAATGGAAGGAAGTCCGTTGGGGCTGTCCTCAGGGCTCCACGTTTGGTCCGCTGTTATGGAACATATTCCGGAACGACTTAACATACACCGTAAGAAAATGTAAATTATCTACGTATGCTGATGGCCACCAGCTGTATTCCACTGGCCAATGTAATATAATTGTTAGCTTAGCTGTGTCACTAATTAGCAGCCGTTTTTATACAGGGAGCTAGATGACTTTTGACACATTTATAAAGTTTTTTGATCGCTTTTATTTTTTAGAAATAAAATTTGGATACGTTAAAATGTCAGTTATTCTTACTTAACTTATTTTTGCTGTTCAGTTTGGTCGTTTGCGAAGAGACATTTATACTAAAAGAAAAATAGCAAGTTCATACATCCCCAAGTCCACGATAATAAGCAGTTTCCTTGACAATCCCCTATAAGTTAGGGTTCACTTTCTCGCTTACTTACTTACTGAACTAATGAATAACTTAAAACTCAATAATATATTTAAATAAATTCACTGAGCATTGCCTCCTCAGATTCTTTGCCATCTATAGTTCAAATTTGTAGTTTTAGATGGTTTCACATATGAATTTATGTACTTTTAATGGCCGTAACCCTGATGAAATGCACAAACAAATGCAAGAAACAAATTAATATACATTAACAGTCGATATTTCAGATTTTTAAAGAATTACTTTTGTAAGACTGAAGACATAGCAAAAACTGTAACTGAGCCAGGAAATGTTAGCAAATAAACATCACATACCCATCAATTTGCTTTCTACGTTTTCCACGGGAGTTTCGGCCACTTTGAAGTCTACAAAGAGCACATTGTTTTAAATTAAAATCTTGTCCATAAATTCTTAAGAACACTTGAAAACACTATTTTTACTACCTTGATTCAAATCAGCTTCTGCAACGTCAAGTGACTCAAGAGCTTCCTTGAGCGGCTCAGCCAGGGCACAGACAACGAAGAGAGCTGCCACGATCAGTAACCGTAGTTCCATGTCGGCGTCCTTAGAAATCCTTCAGATGAGTCTTCACGAGGCACCTGGTAAAATGTGGAGAACCCTTACAACTGCACACGTCTTTATTGCTAGGGATTTCAATGACTATTAATAGAAACAATGAGGTTCTTTGAGTATGGACGAGAGTGTTGGCTTCGATAAAGCCAAGTAATTGAGAACAGTTATTATCTTTGAAATCCAAATTGCACGTTTGTTTCTAGTCATCTATGCGTGGGATGATTAAACGATCCTTTTTGTGTGTCAGAACGCGAACCTTTGTTAAAAAATGAGAGTAATTTGTAATTTTGTGTAATTCCTTGTTGTTATCAGCTATTTATGTTGGTCAAGTTAGTTTCTGTTATTTATGGTTCAGTAAAGTGTGTCACACATTTAAATGAAACTGCCAACTCACTCCAGCTATATGTGGGAAAATGATCCCTTTTATGTGTCGGAACGCGGAATGCCGTTTAGAAATTAATATATAGTTTTGTTAATTTGCAGTTTTTGCTTGTTTTCATTAGCTATTTTTGTTGCTCCAGTTGGTTCCTGATATTTAGGGTCCGCTTGGAGTGTTTCATGCACTTTAATTGAACTGGCAACTCATTTTGTTTTATGTACTATCTGTAATGGTTTTGGTTAAAATGATGGTTGAAAAGATTAAAAAAAAAACTTCAGGGATACCAAGATTAACGATCCAATAAAAAAGAAACTCTGTCAGCTGGCCGCTCAATACATCCGAAATTTTTGTTTATGTTTATATTTAGCTCATGCAGTTAAACTCAAAACACCTCTTGGGAAACAATAGTGGTGGAAAGTTGCTTAATGGTGCGATTAAATGTCTGTCACTTAACTCAATTACGTAGAAGTTATGATCAAAGGAGGATGTGGAATTTGGCAGAGAGTGCTCTTTGTGCACGCTTAATTTGAATTGTATAGAAGACAACAAATCGTTTCCCAAATAAATAATTAAATAAATAATAAAAAGAATTACTAACACAGCAACTGATCATCTGTAGCATTCCTAAAATGTGCGCAATTCTACAATTGGTTAACGTTTCGGCTCCGTTAAATCCTAGACCAACTGCAGAACATTTTAGACGGTGTCGGTTTGAAAATTAGATTTTCTTTATTTTTGTGTCATAAAAGGTAGTTATGTACGAGTCATGAAATAGGTAATCGTTTAAAATTCTGAAAATATTTTAAAGCGCGAGAGCACACAGTGATTGATTTCAGTTCGCGCTGTCCCTATACCCAGGAAGGACTGGATCGAAAGGCGATTGAAGAGTCGCTACGGATATAATAATTGCAGTTGCTGCATAATTTTTGCATACCTGGGTAGAAAAATACCTCATAAGCTCATAAATGCTTCATGCTTGTTTTATCAAAACTTCTACTAAACTCGAAAACTGTATAATTTAACAACTGCAAACAAAGGGGCTGTCTCGACGGTTTTTACTGACAAGTAGTGTTCTTTTGGTCTTTTAAACTGTAGATCCGTAAGCAACAAGACAAGTGCAACACAGGATAACATTGTTGAGAACGACTTTGATATCTTTGCCATCACTGAAACATGGCTTAATCCGGAAGATGTTGGTAGCGTTACTGTCGTTACCAGCTGTGCCGTATCACCTCGTGTCATTGAACTGCGAGTTAAAGCATGAACTGTCACAAAATATTCACATTCTTGTTGTGTATCGTCCTCCGTTCAAAAGCCTTTCCACAGACCAGTTCATGGATGAGTTTGCTTCTTTGGAATTGCTTGAAGTATGTGTCGTTAAATCTGGTTCACTATGTTATTGCAGGACCCTAATTATTGCAGGTATTTTAACTTTTATATTGATGATGAATCTGATCTATTAGCGAAAAACTTTCTTAATTTTCTTGAATCGTTCAATCTACCTCAGCATGCACTCATCGAGCTGGTCATGTACGGATCTTGTTATCTCTCTTAATGATGAGAGCATTGTGAATTCAGATACACTGTTAAAGATGCTGCGATATCAGATCATTATCCTCAGAGGAGATGTGTTATCTTTCCTAACCTAAAGAAAGTTGACATAAACATGTTTAAGAAAGACAACAACAACAACAATAGTTTATTCCCTAAATTATACATTCAGATTTCAAATTAAAGTTTAAGGGGTACTGGCCATTTAAAATAACCATAAGGGCTAAAACTGCTGAGTGGCCAGCTTCCAATTTTTGCTTGTTTTGCGGTCGGGTGATATTTTTACATGTACAGAACACATAACACACAGATATACTATATTTGTCTCTCTCTCGCTCTGACTACGAGAGACAAAGAGAGAAAAAAACATATGTATATTATTATTTATATCTACTAGTAGCCTCCTCCGCAGGCAGCTCCAGTCAGATTTGAGGCCCCGAGCGAGGCGCGAGTAGTGGATTGGGGCGAGGGAAGAAGAAATGGATTCGACAATAAAATTTGTTCTGCAGATATTGTTCGCGCATGCTCACCGGAGGGGGGGGGGGCGGAAAATTTGCCACTGTTCTTTTGCTTCATGGGGGTTAATGAGAAATGTTGTCACTCGTTTCAAAGACGATGGCGTCGATAAATCGAAATTCTAACCTGCAGATTCTACTTCGTAAAATATCTGAATTTCCTCCACTCGACGTCAATAATAGTTTCCCTTTGTAGTGGCCGGAATGACTCAAATCCAAAATATCTGTTTAGTGTTTCAGTCACGAGAGACGCAGTCGAAGGATTGTGTTTCCCTGTTGACATTAGAACATTCCAATTTTCGCTAGCATTTTCGCTGATCCGTTGTTCTCCTGCGAACCCATCGAAATTAAAATTATCTCTAGGGTCACCAGCGGTAACTGCCTTTATCTCCAATGGCTTTCACAATATTAAACTGTTCTTCAACCTCGATTGTCAGTTTTCCACTCGGTAACCTTTTGGACGGCCACGGGGTCCAGCTGCTGCAGTTCCAACAAAACAAAGCCGAGCTTTAGAACTGCCTCGAAACTGGAGCTTGCTTCAAGCTCCATTTCTGTATCCTGAATTCTATTTTTCACGAGATATACACAACTATTCTCGCTTCAGTGGCAGGTGGGAATGTTCTCACAGTCCTGAGCACCGAAGGAGGAAAGATCCTACAATACATGCTGCCAGCAGTGATCGAGAGTAGGCCAAGTGTTGTCCTTTGCCCGATCAAGTCTTTGATCGATGACCAACGAAGCCGCTGCGTTAACAATGGCATTCCAGCATGCAAGTTTACCGGCGATGTCACCACAGAAATGCAACAAAAACAACCGAATGATTTACTTAAATTTAAGTTAATTTTTGCCACCCGCCACATTTTTCTCTGACGCCATGATTACAAAACCAGTCAACTGGATACCCCGGTCGCGCTTTTTGTTATGCAAAAAAAAGTGCTCAGGGACCCGGGGTGCCGCGAGACGTCCCCGAGGTGACACGAGACGGCCCAACTCATCGATTTTTGGCAAGCAACTCTCTCCTCTTCTTTCTCTTCTCCCACCCCCAATTCTGGTTATTTTCGCAACTTCCTCCCTGGCTCAATTACCATAATTTACCATACATCAACCTAAAATGCCATCTAATTCTATATTTCGATTTTGGTTAGAGTTACGCCAGAGTTGCCTGCGGAGGAGGCTAATCCATATACTGGTTGTGGGTTGTTGGCTATACGACTGAACATGTTTCGTTGATCAACAAAAGTTGATATGGTATGCTTTTCGCCTTTTGGTTAGGTTGAAAACTGACGTTTCGAGCGTTAGCCCTTCGTCAGAGCAGACTTAAGAATTATGGGGGAATCATAATTTAAATAGTGTAATGTTAATATATGCGGGTCGAAATGTTCGAATTTGCCATTGGTTGAAATTCGGAGAATCTAACTAGCTGAAATGTTCCAAACTATGTAAATGAAAGCCTTTCTTTGATTCCGCGAGTTTGAAAATTAGTCTTTGTTCTTTCCTTTTGCGAGACTCATTACGTCCAGTGTGTAAGTTTTTTCCGCAAGCTTCTATGTGTTCAAGTGAATGACCCGGGAGATTGAAATGCCTAACTACTGGTTTGGATATGTCTGATCCTTTGTTTTTCACGTAATACGACTGAATAGATGAGTTGACAGTACTGCATTTATATCAATATACTGTCTGTGGGCGGTTCGGTATACGACTGAATGGATGAGTTGACAGTACTGCATTTATATCCATATACTATCTGTGGGCAGTTCGGTATACGACTGAATAGATGAGTTGACAGTACTGCATTTATATCCACATACTATCTGTGGGCGGTTCGGTGTACGACTGAATAGATGAGTTGACAGTACTGCATTTAT
>JANSTQ010170506.1:0-10152 GCA_026167885.1 Bergia puertoricense
TATAGCGGCTGCCATTGTGTATGTGTCTGTTCCTATGTATGTGTGTGATGAGTGCGCCTTTACATGCTTTCGGTCCGTCCTCGTCGAGCTGCGTCCTCGTAATTCAGTCTCTGACTGCAAGAAAGGGCGATTAGCAAGCCAGATTATTATTATAACTTGGTCCTCTGCGCTGGCCGGGGCTTTGCCACAACGGCTCAGCTGAGGCCAGGGCAGAGAGCAACACCGAGCAATAAAACTGTGAGCTGATTCCCCGTAACTCGTGTGGTTGCAGTACGTTACGTAGGTAGGTAGGTATGTCGGTAGGTAGTAGGTTGGAAAATAGACAGGTTGGTAGATTAGGAAGGCAGAGAAATTAGGTTTGGCTATGTTCGTTGGTAGCTAGGTAGATAGGTAGATAGTTAGGTTAGATTCGTAGGTATTTAGGTAGATAGAACGAAATGGAACTTCGTGGCAAGCAATTCAAAGTAAATGATATATATCACAGTGAGTCTCTCAGGAAGAGACTTGCAAAGTAGATTAAATGCAAACAGATTTATTGTGTGCGGCACTTAATAAAACTAATCAATTTCTTTTCTTTTCTCAGGCCAAATTGGCGGCAACATGGGAATGTTTCTTGGTTGCAGTCTTCTTACCCTTTGCGAGTTTCTTGGCTTTTTTGCTAGTATTGTTTTTCGAATGAAGTTAACCGGTGAACGAAACGAGCCACAAAGAGAGTAAATTAATAGAAACACACCGTATATACGAGTGAGAGACGAATTTCATACTTAGTTTGATCTTTGATACGGATGCATCCTTGTCCTCTCTGATGTTGGACCTCGTCTGTAGGCACTGTTTTTGTGTTAATTATGACTTAATCTTGGCTTAACCCTATCTGACCCGGGCTTTTTTAACCTGCCACAATCCGGGAGGGAGGGGGAAGGGCGGCGATCGGGTTCCCACACAAACTTCTTTATTATAAGGTACACAGGAACAAAATTTGGCAAAACAGTTAAGTGTTTGACGCTCTAAATGCTGATGAAGTTGGGCTTGGCTAAAGAGCTGTGACGTCATAATGACGTAATCATTTGTATAATTTCGTGGTTTTGATATATTTTACTTTTCTCTTTAAAGTAAACCAATTTCTCAAATTATTATGGGTTAACCATGCTTTATCTCTTATTTGAATCAAAAAGCTTATATTGAAGTAGACGAGAAACTGCTAAATGGGAAAATTACGTAGCATTAATGTCACGCGTCACCGGATTCCTCCACAAAATTCGGTAAACATGGCAACTGGGTTGGAAAAAAGTTAAGTTCATCCACACTACGAGATTCCCCGATAAGTTTTAGGAAAAGTCAAAAAGTTTCAGCTTCTAACTCAAAACTGTTTAGGAGTTATTACCAGAAAAAAAACCCTCTTCCCGGGCTAGATAGGGTTAACTTTCACCAGGTCCAGCTAGATACAAACAATTTTCCCGTTCCATGTATATCCTTCACAGGATATCGAGAAGGGTCATCCTTATCGTCAATTACACGAGCAAAAACAGAGTCTCATAAGAGTCAACTCGTAAGAACAAATGTCCAGGTCCAAAGTTTCTATTTCCTTTTCTTTTGCTTGCAAAAATTGTTGAAATAACCATTTTATTAAGACATAGCTTTTGATCCCAGAACCACATTTTTAAGAAAAACAACCGAAGTTTAGTTTTTCATTCAACGAACATTTTTTTTTACTCGTTTCATTTTGTGAAAAAAAATTATTGCAGATACACAAGGAGGATCTTTTTTTATTAGTCGCTATTTCATAATAAAAACAAACTATGATGAACTGATCTACGTCGAAATCCCTGGCAGCACAAGCTTCTGTTTTGAACTAGTAATATTAAACGGACCTTCTCAAAAGCCAACTTTTGAGGTCAGCCAGTCGTTTCAAAAGGCCAGCACAGACATACATTGGCCCATAAATAAGGGTTATGTAGCCACACTTGCTTTTTTTTCTAGTTCTCATTACTGGATATAGTAAGCTGTTTACTCAGGTACACGCTTGCTTTTTTAATAAAAACAACTTTATTAGAAAAATGAGCCTCAAATTGCCCAAATTTTAAGAACAATTTTAGAACAACTGAGGCTGGGAAGACTTCGGGCCACTGACAGCGTTTCAAGAGAAAATATCAAAATTCGTTACTTAGCCCGAAACGCCAAAATTTAATGATTTTACAAATTGTATTCATACACAAATGTTCGACCATGTACGCAAAACTGATTGCTAAATAACAAGCAACTCCATATCTTAAATGAACAGTATTAAATCAGTCGGCCGATCAAGGAACGCGTATTTCCAACGTCCAAACAGAATGGAATTGGCAACCTCGCTCTTGAATTGAGGGTCATCTTCGCTACAAGATTGTAGATTATACTGAATAACAAAAACAACTCAAGAACAACTGCAAACACACATTGGGTCACTGGATATCTGTAAACTTTATTTCAGACATACTACAATTGGAACAAGTCTGTATCGGAGAGATCTCTGGGTGAAAACTCTCTCTCAAATGTAACATTTCAAAGCAGTGTATATACTTGTAATAATATTGAACATATACCTATACACAAATAATATTGAATATATATATATTATATAAATGAAAGCCCAATATATAGCTAGTACTGCAAACTCGATCAATTTAATACTTTGCTGAAAATGTTCTAAAATCTTATCACAACTATAAATGTATCCTTTGCGAATCCTATAGTGTCACTAGTAGCGCAGACATTATCACCTTTGTGTATAAGAAAGTTCTAGACACATTTGTATATAAACTATCATTTGCCAGCCGAGCTACTTTACAACCATAAAATATAGTTGACACTTAACTTCCTTCATTAATTCATAACATTTCAAAATTAGCCTCTATTTTCAATCGAGTCTTTGTCATCTGATAGTGGTAAGTAATGGATTTTATTTCTGTCTCGAGACTGTGAAATTTTTATATAAGAACATAGAGTCTGAACAACAGCCATATTGAAACACACCAGTCAGGCTGGAAGTTTAATAAGCCTGGTAAAAGGCGATTTTTTCTATAAGTTTCGTAAAAATGAAAATAATAATTACCATACATTAATATATGTAAGATCGCGAGATAGCAGTTCAATTACAGTTTCATTTTATGTTCAGAACAGTTTATTTAGATATGACCAGCTCAAGTTTTGCTTATGAGAGTGATGTATTAACGGACACATGTTGGGATAAGGCCTGTGAAAAACCCTGTTCACACTGTACTTGGGTTGTGTTCGAGTGATATTTTTCCGGAATAAGAATATGTTGAATAAACCCTTTGGTCTCTTCTATTGAAAAGTTTGCTTGTCATAAAATATACAAAACAAGGTCGTATGTTTTAAGCTTATCCAAGTTCTTAATTCCGATATTCGTATATTTTATTGATACATGAACGTCGAGATGATATTTAGAAATCTTTCCGAATGTACTTGTATTCCGGAATGCGGTCACTCGAACACTTCCTTGAGAAACATCTCCAAAATGTAAATAAAGAAAGCACATCTGAGAAAAAAAGTCCTAAAAAACTGAAAACGTTTAGCCTCAAACCAAAATATAGAATACACAGCATTGTTTCGGACACAACGAAACAAAACATGTTTAACTTAACTTCAATGCATGCATGCACCAAGAAAGTTTTACTCGTTTTCACTTTACAAACCTATTTACTAGAATACTAAATCAATATAGCTGGTAAAATCTACTTTGTCTTTGGCCTTATAGTCCGTTTACCTGTGGGCCACGATTACATGAACACTAATCTGTTTTGTTTTTGTTCCGCCGAAACGGTCAGTTCTGAAGCGCTCAGTGCTGCGTTTCCGTCCCGCTGATGTGACTGATGAACAGTGCAATGTCGGGTCCTACATACCAAAATTTCTTCGTTTAGCAGAAACGTTTCTTTGTTTATTTGTTAGTATTATGTACAATCAATGACTATTAAGCCTCTGCCATTGGCTGCATGCACTATCGTATCAATCTATGCTGCATAAATTATTTTGAAATAAATTGAGATTGAAATTAAAACTGAAATTAAAGTAAATTTCGGAACGGGCGAATTCGCTCTGTTTTTAAATCTTTAAGTAGTTGGGTTGTTTCGGTCATACTTTCTGACCTCGAAACATGGCTTTGTTTGTGTAACACAAGACAAATTTTCCAAAAACTGTCGCAATTGTATTTATTATCAATCAGTCCCTTCTTGGAAAAAGTAAATTAACATTCAAGACTCCAGAAATTAATATCTCAAACAAGAAGAGTGGTTGATATAGCCTCTCAAACATTTTGAAGGTAGAGGGGAAAGTAGCGCATGTAAAACGTAGCAGTTGTTAATCTGATTTACAAACACGTCACGACTTAAATTACTAAGAAAACTGAAAAGTTTCAAATAAAACACTGATTTAGGAGCCCAAAGCCAAACATGTTTGGCCTTAAATTCAGAGAAATCAAGTCTTACGGATTATCCAGAGTCTCAAGAAAGTAGGACCGACCTCCAGAAAAATCGCATCATTTTTCTTTTTCCATAGTCTTTTGATACTAACCCACGGCTTCTCTCTTAATTATTTTTCCGTATATTTCTTTATTTGCGCTAAATGTACGTAAAAACTCATCACTCATTGGTGTTCTTCCCAATTTGGCGTCACCGAAAGACTGAGAATACTGTTCCTAGTAAGAAAGCAAATAACTACTAATTTCAACAAAATTCGTAATTTGATCAGCCAACGTTGATATAGTGGGGAGCTGTGGTTTCGAGCGTTAGCCCTTCGTCGTAGTAAAAGCTACTCTTCCAGCTCAATTAAGGAATCTAGATTAGTGGCTAAAGTAAATGACAATTTCGACTTTGTTAAAAAATCTAAATCCTACATGTCTCTGATACATTAAGATGTAGCTTCTTGATTCTTTTAGCGACATCGCAAGTTTAATTTGTCTTAGTTACGTAAAGCAAATGTTCGGTTGGATAAAGTCAGTAACCGTACCTTAGTCCAGGCCTTAAACGGCTCTTGACTACCTTGGCATGCTATGCTACAAGCATTATGACCAGCAACTAACGTTTCATCATCAGGTCGACCTGTACATCACCAACACTTTCTCTTAGACACTGTTCAATTATTTTTGTTATTTCAGCGTCTTCGGGGAGCTCTATTTTTGTTATCAATTTCTTGATTGTTTCCTCCACGACATTTGTTCCCTTGTGAAGCTTTATTGACTGTTTGATGAACGTATAGACATCAAACGGCAAAAAGACAACACTGGCTGCAAACCCGCCGATGTGAAAAACTCGCCCATCAGTCGACAAAGATCTGAAGACTATTGTACTTGTATCTGCGGCAGCATCGACTCCAACGAGCACGGTTCTTCCGATGGCGCGCTCCCCTTTCCTATGCCTTGCGGATCGCACTGACAGATTCAAAGACAATATCTTTCCCCAAGTGCTTGAGACCCTCGCCGACGTTGAAACGTGGACTATTCCAAATCTTTTCGTATAGAGCTTTCACAAAGCCGAGTTTGTCGACATACTGGAAGCTAGACTTGACCTCCTTGTACACCCTAACAAACTCTTACACGGCTTCTCGATCCCTTTTAACAGCGTCCTGAACTTCATCGACGATCTCTCTATCCAAGAAGTACTTAGCGACCATCGTTCCAGTCATAGGCCGCCCACTCCTCCTATATCTGCTCCAACTGCAGTCAGTACCAGAGAAGCTCCGAAGGTGACGAAAGACAAAGCAAAACCCACAGTTGTTACGATTGTACCAACAATGGCGGCAGAAGAGCCACTTATGAGAGCAATCTTTGTGTTGCGCCGTGGTGGTCATCCTCTTCTTCCTCTTTGGCTTTAACAATCAGATTTTCGAGCTCTTGGATAGTTTTACTACGCGTCTCTTTCAATTTAGACAGGTGTTTTCCCAGTTCCGTAAGCATGCCATAGGTGTTATCAATTAAACGTTTGCAGCCTTCACTCTTTCTTGATTTCAGACTAAAATGGTGTTTAAGTGGGTCAAAAGCCAAACATCAGCTTCCTCGGTCGTACTAAAGAAGTTGTGATGGCTGTAACGTATGACGTGCTAACACACTCCCCTGTGGATATTTTCTATATTTACACCTGACGGCCTGTCGCATGCTCTTCTTCACCACATAGAAATCTTTCATACTTGTATGGTAAGAAAATAAAAAGGAAAATTATATGTCAGCGATCATGAGGTCGGAGGCGGTGCTTACGTGGTGCTCATTTTTACGGCAGATCTGAGGCTGCGGTGCTTAATTATAAGCGTGCAGGTGCTCAGAAAAATAGCGTGTGCTTGTATTCCGGAATGCGGCCACTCGAACGCTTCCTTGAGAAATATTTCCAAAATGCATAAAAAGAAAACACATTCGAGATTGAAATCCTAAAATTTGGAAACGTTCAGCCTAAAACCAAAAAGTAGAGGACACGGCATTTTTTCAAGCGAACTAAACGAACAAAATGTGTAGTTTTACATTTAGTGCAAAGTTCAGCACAAAGAAAGTTTCATTCGTTTTCACTTTACATACGTATTTACAAGAATACTAATTCCAAAATGTTTAAGGTGCTGCATCAACCACATCCTCGTGTTTGAGACAACAACTTCTTGATTCTTGAACTGATGTTAATTTCCTTTTTTCCAGAAAAGAATTGATAATTAATACAAAAGTGAGGGTTTTTAGAAAGTTTCCAAATGTCTCATTTGCCGCGGAATCAAACAAACCACGAATGTCAAATCGATTTTCGCTCTGCACAATTTCGAATTCAGAAAGCTTGATCAAAACAACTCGACCACGTCAACCGTCTTTTAAGAGAGTTTTCCTTCTCCTAGATGAGCTACCGACCAAGGTTGACGAGCCCCATCTATCCGAAGCAATCTGGTTTTAAGGCGCCAGAGACTCGCCTTTCACCCCCTCTCTCTGTCAGTAGAAACGGTTCCGCCACGTGGAGGCCAGGAGTTGGCCTAATAGTAATAGTAATAGCAATAGCAATAGCAATAGCAATAGCAATAGCAATAGCAATAGCAATAGCAATAGCAATAGCAATAATAATAGTAATAATAATAGTACGGACTGGATAACAAAAATTCAAAATAGGTAAGTTTACAATTTCAGTGAACTATTATTAATGATAAATATTAAATAATGTCAGACTATGATTATTAAAGCACTGGAAAAGAAGTTTCTCATGCTCCGGTTGTTTGAATTTCTAGTAAAATGTTCAAGGATCTCTTTTTCAGAATTAAATTTTCACGTTATATATCCAAAGACATCAATCGGTCACTTCTGCTAAGGCTTTATGCATTTCAAAACAATTTATTATATTGTGTTCCGGCACGGAACACAAGAATTGACAACTTAAATCCAACTTAATCGCCTCCTAAAACAGCCCATCCATGGCATTTGCTTTTTTAAAAACCTAAATCGGTATCTGAACAGTGTCTTTTGATATAGTTTTAGCTTGAAACCGTTTTTTGTCAGTAAATTTCCGAGGCATGAGCAAAGCCGCGAAAGAACCCTTTTAACTAGAACAAAAGCAGGCCGCTCGTTTCGCCACCCAACCTCTTTCCCCCTGACTCGCTTGCCTTCCAACTACGTTGTTCAAGAGACAGTTTCCCGGTTTTTCATACAAAACCGTAGCTTTCCAAAAGTTTTTCCTTTTATTTTTTTACAGAAGGTTATATGATAAGAACTGTTTAACATGTTTAAAAAATCCGTTTTAAAAATAGAATGTTAAGGATCATTACGTTCTGATGTTACATTACGTTAGTTTTAACAAAAAATAAACTATTGAAATAATTTGTTCTACATTCGCTAAAGTAATCATAACTGTGATCCGTTCCAACTGTCCTCGAAATTAAGCCACTCGTACCAAATTTTTATTTTTTAACGTAGAATCATGCTTGATCTATTTGTAGCCGAAGTTCTTTTTGTAATTTTAATGTTTTTCTGCAAAGAAATGGAAAGATTGCGGAATTACACCGTGAACGGCCACTAACATAATTAAAGTCATACATTTCAAGTTGTAAAAAGCAGCAAAACGGCAAAAGACAGCAAACGACAAAATTAGAAAAACAGCCATTTGGAAATTCGTCACCATAACAACCACAATCTTTACTGTTGAAATGGCAAATTTATTAAACCTAATTTATATGGCTTGGATTAAAGATCTGAATGTATTCGTTTTTCGTTTTGATACGACTTTCTAAGTGTGCTCGAGAAGGTACTGTCATTGTGTCAAGCGAAGAATTGCGAAAAAGTGATACTCCTATGTTCAATTGTAAACAGTCTGACTTTTGCGTGACCCAATTTAATTCTTCGGTTTGCCAAACTGAGTACATTAATAATTAAAAGTAGACCTCAATTATGCTGCAAATGTTTTCAGAAGAACAGGTCTTGAATCTGCATCAACCGCTTCACGATACAAAACATCTGGTTTTCAAGGTCTCAAGTTCTTATCTTGCCAGTAGTGTGATAGAGTAGTTCATCATTTCCATTCAAAAAGACAAAAATTTAAGATGGATTATTTTATAAGCTCTTTCATTATTACAGATGCAGTTGGCAAAAATAATTGAGTTAAATGTTTGCTTATGGATTTGTGAAATTTGTAGGTTTTGTAACTGAAAAAGATTTGTTATTGGATTCTTTTATAACTTTTAAGCACTTTACTTTAACGGAATATGACAACCTATTTAGTTAAATAAGACATCCTTTGGAATACAAGCACTTCATTTTGGTTTTATTTTTCTAAGAATAGAAAGATATCAGATTTATTATCAGAAAAACTTAACTGTCAAAAAAACGATTGCTGAGTGCTCAATATTATCGCTCTCTTCAAGATCTTTATCCTTCGATCCTTCTTTTAAAAATATGCATGTCATCACCCGTTAAAACAACACTCACAAAACTCTAAAATTAAACTAATGGCAGTTTTCTAAAGATTTTATGACATTGCGGCAGTTTATATTGCGTGCCACTCGGAACTGAAATGCCAAAACACTTGTAATAAACAAGAAATGCTAAGATTCCTTTTCTGAACTAAGTATGCATAATGAGTAACAGGTGATTGCATTAGTGCCTTAAAGTTATTGAAATCTGTTTTGATTTGGACCGTTCTTCCAATTAAAACTGTTTTTCAGCCTGAGCTCAAATATGCATATTGCTTTATGAAATATTCTGAAAGGAAAAACGACTTGCCGGTCCAAGGTTTAAACGTTCATATTCCGTTGTAGAGTCTAATCTTTACCATCAAATAGTACTCTTTCCAAGTTAACGCCAATACATGTACATTTTTTAATTACATCCAATGTGAAAACAGCAACGTTGAAGTTAAACATCTTTTACGATTCAAAATTTGGGATTCATTTTGATTACCACTAAAGTCCTAAAATAAAATTCATCTTCTGGTTTGGTTGGTTTGGTTTAGATTCTGGCAGTTAATTTGAAATGTACAGAATTCTCAGGAATGAATATTAACACAGCAACTGATCATACGTAGGATTTCTAAACTGTGTGCAATTCTACAATTGGTTTCGGCTAACGTACAAAAGAACACCATTAACTTTTATTTACCGGTGTAGCAACAAATGATATTTTGGTTGATCATGTTATTTTATGTATTTTATTTATATTGAATCAGAATGAGAAAAAAAGCTGACTAAATCGTATTGATATAATTAACAGCTTAACAATAAAGTAGTCAAATATCTCAAATAAGCTTGTTTGTTTTCATGAAAAATATCTTGAGAATACAGATCTTGAATAAAGCCAACCAATAGCATAGTTTCTAAGGATTCAAATATATTATTTTCAATACTTCAGGCAGTTTTTAAAACAATACAGAAATTTTTGATAAAGAGTATTTTACAGATTTGGCTGTTCTCTCCCTATGGGAATCAGCTAGTACCAGTAAGAGCCTGCTGTATTGCTGTAACATCACTCTCTGATTTTTTATAGTATACCTAATGAATATTTATATACCCATAGGCTTACAGATCTTTGGAAAAGCATTAAATTTCCAAAGTTTGAAAACTCATGCCCCTCCACTAGCTAAGACTCAAAACAGCATGGCCCACTCCACTGGCAAGGTTGAAAATCTGGTGCCCCACCTCCCTTGTGCCCCCCCC
>JANSTQ010170528.1:0-10150 GCA_026167885.1 Bergia puertoricense
CCCGATAACTCGAACCTTTTTCAATTTCCCTTGAAGGTTCGAGTTATCGGGGTTCAACTGTATAATTTTTTCAGTTATACTATCCTCGATTGTGAAGTAGTCATCAGCCTTGTAACAGAGATGTTATCGGCTAAAAGCGATAAAGAGCGTTTCCGGCGATGAGTCAGTAGGATCAGTGTCCATCACACACAGTTCATCTGACACTTATCTGTTTTTAAAAAATAGTATGGTTAAACTAATTTTACGCTGAAACGTTGGCGATTAACTGATGTACCAGGTTTTGGCACGGATTCCTTTTTATTGATGTTCAGTAAAATCTGTATTACTGAAAAATGTCGTTAAATTGACTGCAAATGAAAGAGTTAATTACATTTTGTCACTCAAATGATAGCAAACAATATTGATAATTATAACAAAATCAATATTATTTTCCAAATCTGATTCAAATTAAATTTCCTCAGTTTCCCTTTTCCGGTCTCTGTTATGAACTTATTGCACTGTAATCCAGTATTATACCTCATAACTAGTACTAAAATGAATTAAAGCCCGCTTTGCGGTCTTATACACAGTTATAGAACAACAAGCAACGACAGATACCCTCACTGATCAGCACAGAATTTCGAAAGTGAGAAGCCAGGCTTTTTCGGTAATAGGACGCTTCCTTTAGAATAATAAACAATTCCTGTTGCACGATTGAGCTCCTTAATCTCCGCCATAAATATCTGTGGCTATCAGAATGCGATCTCCACCGTGAATACTATTTTAAAGTCGAGAGCACTTTTAGACATAGTTGATCTAGCGTAACTGTTCATATCAAGAGAAGGCTCCAGTACCAGAAACAGAAATATAGGCGGCGTCACCCGGATTGCAAAGTCGAACAACCTTTGACTAGCCATTACCAGACAATTGACCAGATATTAGTCATATTACAAGATCTACATTACAGGCAGAATTAGCCTGCATCAGTAATGATAACAGATCACTCTTAACCAGCTTCCCGTCCAATAATAAATAGTTTTACTTTTATCAAATCTGAAAGTGCCATACTGTTGACGTAAAAACGAGAAAAATGAAATTCATAACAAAAGCCCGCGACTTCTGTTAACTCACGCAAAATCATAGCGACCAGGTCTGCCAAAAACTGCGCCGGCAATTAGTACCTCTTTTGTTCTTTTTATACAGTTGATAGTAAAACTGAATTTCACCTTCTGATAAGCATATTTTAAGAATTTCAATGGATCACCAAGTGTTAAGATGTTGTGAGCCATTACCGTTCAAAAAGGAAGTTCTCCATTTTCTTTAAGTATTTCTTTAAATGATATTAATGCAATTGAGTAATGGTTTTTTTTAAATTTTTAAAACCTTCATTGTAATTTGTCTAAATTTAATTTTAACTTATATAGAAAGGTACTATTCTGAAGTCAAAATTGAATTAAAAAGCGATCCTACAAAAACAACAATCTTCGCTGAAACTTGTGTATCGCCGGAGACCATATTGAACTCGAAATATAAACAAAACAAAACAAATCAGTTCGTTGGCACATGTGCGCATGTGCAGTCCCAAGGTAACGCCTTCAAAATCTACATCAGTTGTTTTCGGAGTTGTCAATTGGAGGAGGCTGCTTTGTGGCGCGTTAGTTTCTTTTATTCTCCACCTGACCACTCAGAATGGAAGCAGCTGCTCGTTTTGCTTGTGGTAATTTGAATGTGAAAAGAATCCTCTCGTTTTGCAACGCCTGAAGGAGTTCAGTCGATTCAAAGCACAACAACCCGACAATTAGTTCTCCCGGAGCCGAGTTCCGCTCTGGCCTTGTAGGGACTGTGTGGTTCGACTGTTGGTTCCTGATCGTTGCATTGCCTGTTCACCATCTTGTGGCAGGTTTAGAACATTTTCTGGGTAAACAGTATTAGAAATCCGTTAACATGTTTCAGCTTAAAAGAACCACACTCCGATTCTGTTTTGTTTACGCGATATTATGTGGATCTCTGCAACAGACTGTTCACAGTCTTCAAAAAGATGGACAGTGTGTACTGAACACTGACTGCAAAAAAGGAGTTATTCTACCGGCTTGGAAAAATACAGACGGACCGCCATCGACAGGAGCAACAATTGGCCGTACAATTGTCTATTTGCTCAGTCTACTATTTTTCTTTTTGGGAATATCGATTATCTCGGATCGCTTCATGTCTGCAATCGAGATCATTACGTCCAAAGAGAAAGAAATTAAGGTCAAGGATAGCACTGGGAAGGAACGTATTGTGACGGTAAAAATATGGAATGAAACAGTGTCAAACTTAACTTTGATGGCGCTTGGCTCGTCAGCACCTGAAATTTTACTTTCCGTCATCGAAATTGTGGGTAACAAGTTCAAGGCTGGCCAACTGGGCCCCTCGACTATCGTTGGCTCGGCGGCGTTCAATCTGTTTGTTATTATTGCAGTTTGTGTTTTTGTCATCCCAGACGACGAAGTCCGTAGAATAAAACATCTTCGTGTGTTTGCAATAACGGCGGCCACTTCGATTTTTGCCTACGTTTGGCTGTATTTAATTTTAGCAGTGTTTACACCAAACGTAGTGAACGTATGGGAAGCCATTCTGACCTTGTTGTTTTTCCCCGTCCTGGTAGTGTTTGCCTATATTGCCGACAAACAGTTGCTGTTTTACCGTGCTCTCAGGAAAAGAAAGAGAAGACAGAAGCGAGGAGGAGTATCTGTAGTGCAAACGGGAGACTTTGATATCGTTCAAGTAAAAACGAAGGACGGTTATGCCGACAACTCGGTGCCAGAGGCAGATGGAAAAGGCTATGCAGTCGCCGACCCAGAAACCGGTTCTCAACCATTCGAAGACGAGGACTTTTTGTTGCATGACCTGACAGAAGACAGGCGCGAAAAAGCAATCATCGCCTTGAAAGATATCCGCCGTAAGTATCCGGATGCAGACCGAGAAACTGTGGAAAAGCTTTTGGAGCAAGAAAATCTTAAATTGCAGCCGAAAAGCAGAGCGTTCTATCGCATTGAGGCAACACGAAAGATGACCGGCAGTGGAAGTGTTTTGAAGGCCAAGCACGAAAAGCTGGAAAAAATAAGCAGCTCGATCGGAGATGTGAAGCTAGAGCTAAAGGATATGGAGGAGTTTGAAGACCCAAACCAAACCAAGGTTTATTTTGAACCTTTCCACTACATCGTGAAAGAGAACTGTGGAAGCGTGTTTATGAATATTGCACGCTCTGGTGGTGATACCAATAACACGGTTTTCGTGGACTTCCGAACCGAAGACGGGACCGCAAAAGCTGGAGAGGATTACGAGAAAACAGAGGGAACAATTTGTTTTCGACCGGGTGATATGCAGAAAACTATTTCAGTGGTAATTATAGATGACGACATCTTTGAAGAAGACGAACATTTCTCAGTCCAGCTTGGAAATGTTCGCGTTGCGGGCCCCGATGGAGATTTGGTCCGCAACACATACCGGGGTCCGCAAGGAAAACTTGGTAAACACAGTTCAGCCGCAATCACGATCCTGGACGATGACTACCCTGGAGTGTTCGGATTCGAAGAGAAGGAGTTCAAAGTTGCCGAAGCTGATGGCCTGGCTAAGATCAAAGTTATTCGTACTACAGGGGCCCGTGGAACAGTCAGGGTACCCTACCACACAGTCGAGGGAACGGCCAAAGGTGGCGGTGACGATTACGAGGATGCTGTGGGAGAACTCGAGTTTCTAAACGACGAAACTGAGTAAGTGTTTTCTTTTTTATCTTAATAAATGGTCATATATATAACTTATAAGTGGCGACTCAATAGTTGTTTTTATTACTATTAGTAGCCTGATAACTTTACAACTTTGTAATGAAATATTGGTCGAGTTTTTTTTACCGGGAACAGGGCAGAACAAGTTGTAGAACAAAAGGTGTTTATTGCACTTGTTTCTCTTTATTTTTCAAGAGAAAGGGTTTTAAAACACGATCCGTTGTCGTTGAAACGATTAGTCGTTTATTTTGGCCTTGGTCCCCCATGGCTTACATTGCAAAACCAAACAGGCTAAAAGGTCTCGATATCAAGCAAATTTGCATTGCCAACGCCCGCAATTTAATGCTGTTCGTTCTGATAGCACTCTTTGCCAAAATTTAAACTAGCAAAGTTTAATATCCTATAGTTTTGAGTACCGAGGGCTATATCGTTAAAAACGTTATATTTTAGAAGATTATTGCTTTACCTTGTTAAGCACAGCAATCAAACGTAAAATTCTTTTGTTTATCCTTGCCCTTTCAGTATATTTATATTTACTCGCAACTTGCTCTTGAATATTCATATCTGGACTGGAGTAAAGTCTCGAAGAGCATCGAATGTTCATGGAATGACGTGATCAATATTCTTCCTTACCTAGTTGTAATGTATTGAAAGGAAAGACAGTTACCGTTGCTGTGCGTTCACTGCTTATGTAAAAGTAAAAAAAATTGTTGTTCATTAACTTTGTTCAGGGAATGAACATGGCTTTAAATTTAACAGAGATCACTGATTTTCCCGCTGAACAAAATTTCACGAATGTTTGTGACCGGAAAACGGGTTTTAGGCTCTTCAGAGTATTCCTAGAATAAATGAAAACAAATAAATGTTCTACAGTTCTATTCTAAAATACTTTGTTATAGTACTGAGGGCCTGTTTGCACTATGATCAAAACTTTAAATTATAATCTAAGCTGTTGCTGACTCGCAGATTTCAAGAAAAACAATAAAATTGGACCAAGCGTATGAGAATATGGCAGATCAGCGGAATTCGGCTAAATCTGTCTAGCAGCCATTTAATTTTTTTTTATCAAACGTAGCTTCTCATGAAAAATTTACTTCTGAAAGATTAATATAGATTTTTATTTTGAATTTAATTTGCTTTTTAGCATTATACAACATCGAAATATTTGTAATTCAGCCCCAAATAATTTTATGTTTTCCTTTTAACATTTCATTTGAGAAACTGGTGCTGATAACACCCCGTACATTTCAAACAAGGGGTTCAATTAAAGAAAACTTCCAGAAAAAAAGCCAATATACATGTAACTACACCCAATGTCACAATATTCCTGTGAAGATTAACGAACCAAATCAATCCTGTGGCAATACTTAATGAATTATTCTAAACATGAAATTTGATATGGATAGAAAAACCTTGTAGATGTTAGAATGCCCAGATTTTGTACTATTTTTTGTTTAAAAACATGTGTTTGCAGCTAATAATTGGTATTTCAATAACGCTTTGTGGATATCAGTGCTTCTCAATAGGTTATCAATATATAAATTGTTTTTAGGCATCTTGCATTGAATTGCCAACCTTTTCATGTTTTCTTTGTGTTTTATTTTTGCTTAGGATACAAAAAATGGAAAAGTACCTTTAAAAAAACAACTTATGTGATGTGAATTAAAATGACAAAGTCTTGGTTAACAGATTTAGAATATTTATAATACATTTTACAAGAAAATATATGCTATTTATTTGCTTAAGTTTTTTAATGAAAATTTAATATTTTTTATAGAGCTTTTTAGTAAAATCACTGTAATTTTATTTTGTAAAGAATAGTAAAGAAGATATCACAGACTCTGTTGCAACTAAATACATGTAATGTGTAGCTGTTAAGCTTGGTTTCCATATTATTGTCCGGATCGCCCCGATCACCTCAAATAGTATCCAAGCGATTGGGGCAATCATATAGAAACGTTCCGAGAATATTGGGGATGATTTGAGCGATCAGGATTGCTTTGATTGCTAGTAGTTCTATCCAGCTGATTGGGACAATCGGGAACTTTTGCTAGCAATCAAATGGAAACAACATTGATGTGATCAGGGTGATCAGGGTGATCCAAAATTGTCCCAGAATGCAGCAGATTTTCCCAGGACTCATTGCTCTTAATAACTGTGTGTTCCAAAACAGCAGCAAGAGAAACACCAACAGAGTTTAATACATGCCTTTTGTGGAAGAGGTTCAAAATCATGAATGTTTATACAGGGGCCTATTTTTGTCAGTTTTCATACTTGCCAGCCGAGCAAGTAAGTCTAATTTTATACTTGCCGTTATGAAGATTTACTTGCCCATCCAAACTTTCTGAATATGGCCTGTTCTTGACTGCCAACGCATGGTATATTCTCACTATCTTTGAAAGGTTTTCCATCACAGGTTTGGTCAATGTGCAAACAGTCTTGTATGCAACGGTTTTCTTTGGCTGATGCTTGGCAAGTATAACCTTGCCAGCCTTAACATGGTTTGCCGATTCCTCGTGTATTTTCACGCTCCCGACCCTTCCAGATGTACAGCCAGTAACAAACATATTTTTCGATCGAACTGAAAGGTCAGTTTCTGCCACCTCCATACATCTGCTGCAGAACTTCACAGCCTTTCCTTCATCATATTGAAGCCACAGACGGCCATTATTACAGTCATTTATAAATGATCAGTTCCTTGATTCCTTTTCGTACTTAACCTACTGCGCCTTTTTATCTTCATTTGTCCTTTGTCTTTTTTTTGCGTGGCAGTTCCACGCCTTCCAAAAATTTCCACATGTTTGGTTCCACTTTGCAAGCAAAGCAAAAAAAACATGGGGTGACGTTTTGTCATGTCTTTTCCCACAAGGCAAAGCACGCAGACTGAGCCCACGGCCCTGCACTAATGAGAAATACTGCGTAATCCAACATGGCTGCCAAGATAAAATACACTAGTGTTTTCGCTCTTACCAACTGGAATTATTTACAAATGCTTATGCAAATGCTTTATTTTGGAGAAAAGTGGCAAGAATCTGGTTATTAAGTTATCACTCAGTACTATCACCAATATCATACTCGCCAAAACAGATGATTAATCAATCTTTCTCAATCGTCCACACAAATTTATGGTCGTCTCGGGCGATTGACTGCAAAGAAAGGCCCCCTGGTTTATATAACAAATTTTCTGCCAGAACACCTCAATCATCTCAATTGTTTGCAAATTTTCAAGAACAATCTGGGCGATCTGGACAATTATATGGAAACAGCTGTCATTAATAACGGTAAACAAGGCTTAAGAAGCCTTGTTTACTGTTATTAATGACAGCTGTCTGAAAATGTTGCTATTATGTGTTTTGGTATGTCTTCCAGGTTTGTGAATTTTGCTGTGTCTCCTGTATGTGTGACTGATCTGAAATACAATTTCAAATCTTGTATAGTTCAAATTGGCAGCTGTAAGCTGTTAACATGTGTTGTGATAACTGTGAACATGTATTATCCAAGTTGAACAAGGCTCAAACAATAACATGCAAAATAATTCTTGAGATGTCATTAAAGCTATTTGCAAAATATGTTTTTAAAATACCAAAAGTTATGTAGAACATTATAAAATAAAATGCTTGAAAGTCAAAATAATTGTTAGTAATAACTGGTGAATAAATTTTTTTTCCTTTTTTTTCCTTAAAATATGTACAATGTAAAGTTAATTTTTTCGATGAGTATATGGTATAAATAAATAACACATTTTCTGCTTAGTTCTAAGTTAAATTACTCCCAGGTTGCTTTCTCAAATAACAGAAGTTACAGATTTTTTGGAGACATTTAATATTACATATATAGAGAGGAATCATAATAATTACTAAAATTCAAAGTATAACAACCGAAAACACTGCAAACCAAACATTTTTTCCCTTGAAAAATGGATTATCATCATTTAAACCAAACAGCCTTATAAGATACATGTAAGGTCATATATTACATGTATGTTCTCCATCTAAATACAAATTCCCTTTTATCTGATATACCAGGAACCAATAATATTACCATTAACTCAGTGGGCTTTTTTTTCATCCTGGTTGCTTCTCTACATGTAGCTTCTACAGACAGTTTTGAAAAAGATAAAATTAGAGAACTTTGTCATTCAAATGAAAAAGAAACAATACAGAGTTATACTTAAATGATGTCAGAATGTTTGGAAAAATTTTAATAGTATTTCATATTCGGGAGTGTTTAGACTTGCTATAGTCATTGCAGTACATTATGGTAGTAATCACACCCTTGTCACAACCGAAGACTATCTAAAAACTGCACTTACAAAGTCTTATGATTAAATTAACTAAGTACTGCAAACATGTACTTGGCAGAAAGACTGACAAAATAGAAGACAATAATACTGAATTATTAACAAAGCAGCTTAACTATAATATGGAATAAGATTATACATAACAATCATCTAGAGAAGAATGATTCATTTGTAATTTTTTAAAGATACTTCTTTTTTTATGTCTTTATTTAAACTAATGAATTCCACACCCTTTTTCCAAAATAAATTTACAGCTTGAAGTTTCAAATACTGAATTTTAGTGAATATATTTGCTCTTTGGTTTGGTTTATCAAAATTTAATATGGGTTAGTCTTCCAAAATACTGTAATTAATGTTCCATTTTCCTCTGTGCCTAGTCCCTAGGAAACACTTCATGAAATACTATTTGTTCAAACTGTATTGTCTGAATCTATGTAACTTAGCTGCAGAAGCACTTTCAAGGAATGCTGGGGTTTGTTACTGTCTGATTAATATAAAGATTTTACTTCAGTAAAATAGCTGCTTTCTCTAATTTAAAAATATTGAGTTAAAAACCTCTTCAAATAAAATAATTATAATTGAGCAAATTTAGCAGTTAAGAACATTCTGTCTTGCTACTGGTAGATAAAACATTAAGATTTTTATCTCCAATACAATATATATTTTTTTGAGAAATTGTCAGGTCAGCATGTCTGATTAATTTCAAGCAGTGACATATGTGAATAATTTATTGAGCATTTTTTATCTGTAGCTAAATTCCTGAAAGTTTGCAGTGATGTTAAACATTCGCATCTGCTTTTCTGCCATTCAGTGTTTACAATAGTCAGACTAGAAGAGATAAATTGGTTTTTATAGTCAGCATTGATCAGGGGATGGGGGATTTATCTATTTGTACTTTTTGTTGACAAGAAACATTGTCGTATCACAGGGAGTGAAGCCCATCCCAGTCTTTTTGTTCTGAGTTGTAGATTGAAAAATTGATTTATGAATGACTAGATGATGATTGGTCTACAGTAAACACAAATTTGGTATCTTTTCCATCAGCTATACATGTTCAGAATTTGAAGGATTTCATTTAATTGGAGATAAAATTAATATGTTTTTAAAAATAGTTGTTAGCTTGTGTGTGTATTATAATATTAAATTCTTTACCGGCTAACTTTATTTTATCTTGATTAATTTTATATTATTTTAATGAAATAGGTAGAAAATTGTTAAAAATGTAAAACCAGCTAGAACTATTCAAAATTGAATGAGTTTCCCCCACTAGGGTAATCAGCAAAACTCAGATGAGTTACTTTCCTTGGTAAAAAGCCTAGGTGTGATGGTAGCTACAAAAAGATCACCTTTCATGCCTGGTACAGCCACTGGAGGAAAACTAAGTGTGCAATTTACTGAATATGCACCAACCTTGAGAAAACACTGACAGTGATTTGGGATGCTCTTGGTTTTGTGAAATAATATTCAGTAAGACATTGGCTAGCCAAGTGCCTCTTATTAATCAATTTATGGCTTGTTTCCAGAAAATACATTGAAATCAGTGTGGTGGATGATGAAGAGTATGAGAAACATGAGACATTCTTTGTTGTTCTTGGTGAGCCTAAAGTGGTCAGGCAAGAGAATGACCAGAGTGGGAAACCAGAGCTGTATGATCCTGAGAAGGAGCGCCTTGAAGAGCTGGGGAAGCCAAAATTGAGTAAGTTATTGGTCTCGTTCATTCAATTGGAGTAAACCTGGTTCTTGGAAGACGACTAGCTGTACTTGCAGCATTTTGTCTTTCGAGTCAAAACATGATTTAAAACCATAACCTTGTAGGGTTATGTAGAAATTAGATTTGTAATTTGAGTTCAAAGATGAACAAAAATGGAATGTGTTTGGAGAAATCCTATATAATACTGTGCAAAACAATACTGTACTATACAATACTGTACTGTATCATACAATATCATAGTGAACTGTTCCGTACCAAACTGTACAAATACTTTTCTAATACTATGCTAATACTGTACTGTTACTAATACTAAACTAATACTATACTATACTATACTATACTATACTATACTATACTATACTATACTATACTATACTATACTATACTATACTA
>JANSTQ010170539.1:0-20110 GCA_026167885.1 Bergia puertoricense
TCTAATCTATAAAAGCTTTGGAGTAATAACTATAATGAAAAGTGACAAGTGAATAATAAAACTAACAACTACTGAATAATAAAACTAATTTTCTTATACTAGAAACATAATAAATTATTATTATTATCATCATTATTATTATTATTATTATTATTATTATTATCAGCAGTAACATTTTTTTACAGTATTATTACTTCTTTGCCTTTCGTACTCAGCACAGTGGAGAAGATATGTTGCTAATGAAGCTTCCGTTTTCTCTTGCTATTTTTAAAAACAGACACAAATGAGTTGATTCTGATTATCTCAGAATTGCATCGTTCCTTTATGCAACTACGTGGTAACCCACTCGCAATCATTCAGGGAATTGGAAGCGGTCAGAACAGACGCACCCAAAGGGGGTCCATAAAAGGGGTCCATTTGGGGTTTGGGGGGAACAACCTGTCGCCCCGTTGTCTCTGCTGGAACCAAAACTTAAGATTTAAAAAAATGTTCTTGAATATATCCGAGACTGAAAAGTATCAGTGATCAAAATCCAATTGCGCTATTCAATTTGTAGTGAATTATCATTTCATTTTTGAGACATATGTGAACCTGACTTGATTCGAGAGGACCGGAAAAAGGGTCTATGTATAATACATCTTTTACTAGCTGTTGAAGAAGGTGCTTTGTAACTTTTTGTTAAGTTGTTTGCCAAAGTGTTAAAACAAAAAAAGGGCAAAATTTGGAACGTGAGGGTTTTTACTCTAGTTCAGAACTCTAAGAACTTCAAAAAACAAAACACCAGAAAGTTACATCATCGATCGGCCTTGCAACGTAAAAAAGCTTAAAAAAGAAAATACTCGAATAACTAAATGCCAAGATACAGTGCGCAAGTAGGTATTTTCGTTTCATAAAAATTACTTTAAAATTAAAATTATTACTTTACAACTAATTAATTTCGTTGTGACAGTTTGCAAAAATGCAATAAGAATAATGATAACTACATCACCGTGAACAAGGCTCCAGTGAGAGCCGAAAGCTCAGTCAAAAACTGAAAAATAGTGTAGTGTCGAAAACTAATAGTTCCTTCAAGAATATTTATCTCCCTACACAATTCATAAGAAAAAACCAGGAAGAGTAATAATGATAATAATGATAAGAAGATTACTGCCTAGTGAGTGCTTGAACTGATAACTTCAATATATTTTTCCCACTTAAGACTTATTGACTACGGTATAAAACACTTGGAAACAAACTTTCAGTTGTACTACTGAATCCTCGAACAAGCGACGGCAAACGCTCTTTTCCCAATTTGGAGCATTTCGATTCTGTGGAGCAATTTCTCGGTTATAATGGAGAAAAAAGTAGTTTTTATAGTGGCCTGTCTACTTTACTAAAAGAGGAGTTGAAATTCTTAAATCGAAATGACCAAATCCCTTCCTGTTCAAAACCTGAAATATCGTTAATCTTTCTAATATTTTTAGCAATACATAATGAATCATTTGACGTTTTGTTTGTGTATGAATAATGCTTGTTTGTCTCGTATGATCCCGCGTTCAAACACAGAGACACGATATATCGCGTATTCAGTGAATCTTGTGGTGTAGGTTTTGTTCAGGCCGGACACGTTTGTAAATATCCGCAAGAAAAATTACAATATCAAATATCATTGTTCAAACTCGCAAACACGAAATACTAGTTATGTTTGGTGTTTGTTTTATGCTATTTGAGGTAAAATCAGTTTTCTTTAATACTTTCAAACAAAACCGCTCTTACCTAGACTTGTTTTAACATAGCGCTAGACTGTCCGTTTATTGGATTCTTTGTCTTTCATTGACTCCGAGAAAAACTTTTAAGTGGTGAGTGAACAGTGATTGTAGACATTGCCCTTCGTGCATGAAAAGACAAGACTTGTTTATTGTTCATTTTGCTACCAGCTATTCTTTTGTTCTTTATAAAAAGGGGAACGACAACCTATATTAAAATAAAATCGTTTCATATGCGGTGGATATCCGGTATGAAAAGTCAAATGCCCCTGAGCGTAAATATTTTCAAAGGTGTGATTTTTTGACGAAACCTCGTGGAGGTAATGGGCAGACTGTTTTTTCTTAGTTATCATTCAAACTTGATCAGCAAAGCCACACTGGCAGAAATTTCCCAACTAATTTGTCACCGTGCCAATAGCATCCTGATTTGCACGATATAATTTTTTAATTTTTATCTTTTCAGTACTTGAAGTAAAGTTTGATGCACGAGACCAGGGAATTATTGTCTACGTGCTTGCTCAAAAAAGCCTGATCGCAGTTTATATAGTTTATCGTCGGGGGCTAAACAGAAATAATGAGGTGCTCTTTATTCCATTGTCTCCGTCAAAATATCGATTCCATTGGAAACCATTATTCCATCATTCCCGCTCAAAAAGACAAAAGGCATCATCCTTCACCCCCCCCCCCCCCAAAAAAGGACGTTATTCCAAAATTCTAACTACAAAATTTCCATTATTTTTATCCCATTATTCCCCTTCAACTACCGATTTACATAATATCCACTTAGGAACGGATCTTTTGAGGAACACATCAGAGACAGTCAGAGCCTTTAATTGCAGTTTTATTTTCTTCCGTACCGCACTATTGTGTTGCAGCCCCCTGTTGAGTATTTAAAACTGGTTTTGCGTGTATTATTGTGCTCGGTTTGGGATCTTACTATTGTAGGTCAAGTATCTGTAGACGAATAGAACCAGACACATGTATGTTTCGAGGTTTGATCATGTCAGCATCGCCCCAAGCGCCAGAAAGTCGGCACGTATTCTACTTGAGAAAACACCCGATTGACGCTATGATTGACGGCAACCCAAAACAAACTTCAGAACAACAAAAATACTTCAAAGAATTCCTCGTTGCGAAGACAGTGTTAAAACTGCGTTGCACACTTTTTTTCTTTGAAAGATCAAACTTTATAAGAGCACCGAGGCTCATATTCGCAAGTTTAAGAACAAGTTCAGAACAATGGGGCTCCAGCTTTGTCTATGATCTTTTCAATAAGAACAGTTATGTTATGTAAAAAAAAATAATAATTTAAAAACAGTTTGAGGCTAACCTAAAAATTATTAACAACATACCTCGGCTAAGACTTTCTCAGGTTCTTGTTAAAAAATACCGTCCCCTTAGACTATTATTTTCCTTCGCTGCGAGTTGGGACGTGTAGTTCGTTTTTACAAACCATTCCGTCCTTTATTGGTTTTGCGTAAGGCGTTTAAAAAATGTACTTGCAGTCAACAACAACAAAAATAAAATAATGCATCGGGAATGTGGTTCGAGAAGTGTTTCCTTCTGTTTTTCCTACTCCTACGACTTTTTTCTTCCCGTCTTCACCTCCCCGGCCCCCACCGCATTCCAGTTTCATTTTGTTTCATTTCTTTTCCTCCTTCCCATTTGAACAGTTTTCGTCTGTTTTCTCCAATAATTGTAAGTAACTCTGCGAAACTGCGCCACAGTTTTATAGCCACGAATGAAGAGTTGACACGATCCAAAGTAAAATATCAAGTAAGTCATATCAACTGAACATAAAATACTACAAGCCAATGTTTACATTCCATTCTCCGTCCACAAGATAAGGCAGATGTATTTGTCGTGTAAGCAACACTAAGATCCTAACGATTTCTAAGTTGTAGCAATCAGTAGATCCTTTGCAGGTACAAAATTCGCCATACTGGAATGCAAAAGAATGTGACAAACACCAAGACAAACTCCATCAACTAGAAAAACGTGATATCACGCTTTTCTCACGCTGCAAAAGGGCCTATTGTTTTTAAAACCTAAATACCTTAGTGAACGGTTGTAGCAATCCAATCTTTTTTCAAAACGCATACTGAAAAACAACAATACAGTTTCCTCGACTGGATTCAAGCCTCGATTCACGAAATGTTTATTGGTTTAAAACTTTGCTATATTTAGCAGTATTTGCCTATATCTTCCAGTAGCATATTCCATGTTTTTAAAAACACGATCTCCAGTTCAATTTACGATTACGGTATTTACACTGCAACTGAAAATGACCGAAACCAGAAAAAAAGTACAATTGTAAAATCTATTGTTAAAAACTGAAGTGCAGTAGTCATGTTTCACTGATTCAAACAGTCGCACTCATTTCAGCACTGAAAGCAAGAACCATGAATTTGTTTTTTTTTTTCAAACGCAATGACTAAAACGTGAGTATGACAGAGCATCCCCATGACAATGAAACAGTTGGGTGACTTGCAATACAATCCGTTCTCGTACCGTGCGCGTGTCACCAGATTGAAAATCACGGAAATGTTATGTACCCGCGAAATTGTGGCTGTAGTTGAAAATTCTGCTCTGATCTATTTTAAAAAGTACTTATTGAATTAACAAGTTATTCTGTTCTCTTTTAGTATAAAGCAATATTATAAAAGCATTCAACAATGAATCATGCATCGTATCACGTGCATGGTTCTTTTGCATGTTTTATTGCCCCAAACTCGATCTTAACACTAACAGCTCCAACGTAACAAAACCACCGAGCGCCAGGCTATCGATATCAAATTTCTGTGCTTACACTCGAGTTTTTTTTTCTAAACATGATCTCTCAAAATGGGCATCAAACTCGCTTCAGGATATTTTTTAAAACAAAAATTATACTTGGCAATGTTACAAAGATCTGATTCGCCCTGCCGTTTTGAACTCATCAGAGTTCAGTGTGCGGGGCAGCGATCGAATTTGAATTGACAGGAAGTGAATAATTTATAACCACCGGCTGCTTCAAGTTGGAAGCAGCCGGGAGGTTGAGCTGATTGTTTGTAAAATGCACTTATTCTTATCCAAAACTGTTGATTGCAGTTACTCATAATAACACTTTGACAGCGCACATTTGTGGCCATACGCTTTTGGAAGAGGAAACAAAAAGGGCCGCTGAAGCAGCGAAAATTTTGGCCGTGTGTAATGTAAATTTCCAATGTTGATTATCAAAATCGCTGTGATTGGTCGAGAAGGTTGTTTTCGAGCAGTTTGATGCCACCCGTTAACCAATCAAAAGGCTGGAATTCTGGCATATATGCTCATTCACTGCGGCCTTGGTTCACTACAATTCGACTGAAGAAGAAAATGATCTTTTAAGCCGGTCCACCCGAGGGTCGAGGTAATTTTTATTGTATGCGATCCTTGTTATTTTGTGTGTTTCAGCATTTTCGTTATCATTTGCGGTGAAATGTGTGGTTTTCTATTATCTTGCGAGGACGCGAAGCCAGGACAAAGCATATATTTTTGTGTAGCTGACTCTACTCGAGTACAACTTTTTAGTGCTCGCATAAATTTAGGAAATCCGTTTGTGCCAACAGATTTTAGTAACATCGAAATACTCGCTTATAAACAGCTCGTCCAACAAACGTTGGTGAAGATTAGCGACAAGATTGGATCCATATTGGTTCTCACGGCATCTTGGGCAAGTCCAGGCCTATGGCTTTCTCATTTCACAACTGAATTTGTTGACACTCGCATCACATAGAAAATTCTCCTGGAAAAAATAAGGCATCAAAATTAATATTGATTTCTACAGGCACAGGATTTGGATTGATCATAAAAACCATTTCAAAACGAGAACAAATTTTGCTGTTTAGAATACAACACTCGTTGAAAACGGTTTGTCAGCTGGCGCACAGAATTTTCCATAATTAATCGTAAAGGACATTGATTGCATTCACTACTGTTTTGTACCACTGCAGGTTTATATCGGGATCTCGCATATCGTAAAGCAAAATTACCATCATCTCTTGAAATAACAAGTCTTCCATTGACGAGGAAGCTAGAATCATAGTATGAACCATGTTCTGAACCAGTTTCGATTTGACTTGTTTTATTCCGTTCGCGTATCTCAAAGATTTTGAAAAGATTCGTACCATTGTTATTTCGATGCATAAATTTCATGTAATATCTGAAAGCTGTTTCTTCTGTTCCTCTTAATTTAACCGCCAAAATTATTGTACATGGAGATTTCTGTAAATACGAACAGAATATGTTGCACCATGAAGTAATTTTCGCGTTCATAATTTTTTCTTGAAATCGGACCTTGATCAAATCATTGAGGTAAAAATATAACTATAATATGTTAGATGTGTCGTATGATTTCCAGTTTGGACCGTGCAGAGATCGTATGCGGTATATTCTGCGTTTTTAAAACTGGTAGCTTCAAACACAGAAACTGCCGTATTTGATTCTGTTTCAAATTGATACTATATATCAATCCATGAAGCAGTTTTATTCTTTTTTTAGAATAAAGAATTTTTAATGTTATCATCTGTCATCCGTTCGGAATTTCAAAGAGATCTTATTCATCTGAATTCTTTTTTTCCGTTGCAGTTGCAGTTGTATTATGAATCGGCGAAGCGAAAGAACTAAAACAAGAAATGCAAGTCGAAAGTGGATTCAAGGCCAATGTCAGATGAGTGTAAATAACAAAGACACGAAGCAGTCAGCTGGTACTAAAGTAATGACCCCGAGCAATACGTCAACATCTGATGCTACGTTCAGCAATGGAGAGTCGGAAAGTGTGGAAAGTTTCAAGAGCTGTGGAAATCGTCAGCGAGAAATAGAAAAATCAGTGGGCAGAAGTGGTTTATCGGGACCATTTGTTCCCCCAAAATGCGCTACCCCAGCTGTAGCCGTGTCAGTCATGGCTACCAATCCGTCCAGCATAAAACCTCGGTCTCCTCGAAAAAAAGAGGATATGAAAAGGAAAAACATCCTTGACGAGGAAAATAGCAAGCAAAAGAAATTCATATCTGATTTGAATGGAGGGCAAGCTCTTCCAAACAGGATACCTAAAAATGGAACTGACACGAAAAAACAACCATTCATGGTTGCCAGGCAGTTGACGTTTGAAGATTCTGACAACGTGGATAACACTAACAGACATAACGAAGAAGATAACACTGACAGCACCATCTCAGATGAGGAGGTGGAGAACACAAATGAATCATTTCCTCAGGGATTTGATTTACAGAATAATACTAGTATTATAAGGAACACAAAACGAGTAGGTCCTAACAAGAGAACAGAGAATCTTGTGTCAAGAACTCCAACGCCAACTCAGCAAAAATATAAAAAAGGTGACATTGTTCAAATGCCAAATGGGATCCGCAAAAAATTCAATGGCAAGCAGTGGCGGAGATTGTGTTCTAAGGAGGGTTGTAATAAAGAGTCACAGCGGCGAGGGTATTGCTCACGGCATCTTTCCCAAAAAGGACGGTCAATAAAAGGAACAAATATACCTGGCCATAAAAAAGGAAAAATTAAAGGAAAGGGAGAAATTGAATGGGAATCAGGTGGAGATAGTGAGGGCAGTGTTGAGGGAGAGTGTTCACGAGATGGTGATAAAGTTGACTTTGGCAATAAAGAAGTAGAGGCGGCAGCAATGCTAATGTCTCTTAGTAATTCCCGCTGTGCAACACCATTTTCAAACCCAACAACTCCCCTACCACTATCTCCAAACATTGGGCAGTCTCCCTCACCATCTCCATTTAGCTTCTATAATCAAGGACACTCAAATGGTGGCTCACACAGATCCATCACTCCAGTGCGCAGTTGGATGCAATGTGCAATGCCAAGATCTGGAAGATCGTCAAGTTCAGAGCTTCTATCACCATTTTGTCCTGTCACTTCATCTGTTTCAAATGCAGTAAGCCCAGATTCAGGTATCCATTGTCGAGATGATACAGGTAGCTTAGCAAGTACCACACCATCCTTGGTCTCGCCACTACCTTTGCTCTCACCTCATACACCAACCAAACGAACATTTTCACCTATCTCACCACCAGCTGGAAGTAAAAGAGCATTCTCACCAACACCTCCAACTCCGCCAGCTATATCATCAAAACAGAGCTTCTCACCCTTACCCTTTGCACCATCTGCCATAACCCCACCAAGGGCCAAACCAGGACGAGTAACTCTATACTCGCCAGTTCCACAATCATTACCAGTTACATCCATTAGCACATTTCAACCAGTTTCTCAAAGCTCCTCCACTAAAAAGAGCTTAGGGTCACAAAACAAACAACAAAAAGGATCAGACATACAACAGACTATAACCAAGACCTCGGCAAGTGTAGTTCTGGAAAAGCCAGTGATTTCTTCTAAACCCAAGCCTGAAATCCTCTTGTCATCTCACCCTGGTATTGGAAGTAATGAACATTCAGTGGCATCAACAGAAGCTCACCCTGTTCAACAGACTGAAACAAAACAATCAGTCTGCCTACCGGAAGTACAAGTTGCTGCAGTTCATATAGCAGTTTACCCCTGGCTAACTTTGTTGCCATCCTTAACATCATCCAAAAACCCAGTAGAAGACACAAACAAAACTGCAGGTACACTTTCACAGACCAATCTGATAACTTGTGAAAGTAACACAGCTTCTCAGAACAAACCCACAATAAGCCAGATATCAAACTATTTGTCAGTAACAGCTGAGGAGTTGGGTGACAGGGTTGTAGCTCAAGTTCAAGGTAAAAGCCCAACTGTGAACAGTAGAACACATAGCAGCTTGCAAAGTGATGAAGTCAAAGCAGATGAAGAAGTTGCTGTAAATTTGGCAAGAGCCATTCCCAGCAAGAGGATAAGAACTGCTAGTGAAGAGGATGGAAAGATGACTCCAAAGGTTAGTAAGAAATATATAGTTTGATCAACCAGAGTTGATATATGTTTCTCACCATGAGGTTGGGTGGAAAGCTGATGTCCTTCATCACACCAAATGTAGTTGGAAACACCCAGCTTAGGTTAACATGTATTATTTTATTCATTTGGCAGTTTTTGGGAAGGAAATGTATGAGTCAGCTCAAGTGAAGTTCTACAGAAATCCAATATGGCACTAATACAAGACCAATAACAGCAGTTGGTGGTTCAGATTGTTTTCTTGGAATATCGAAATGCAAGTGCTATATTACAAGTTTGTGAGATTGTTAAAATGCACGATATTGTAAAAAATTGAAGTAATAAGAGAAAAAAAAGAAAAACTATGCATTTCAAAAGAAAAATGACTCGCATCTACCAGAGCTCAAACCTGGATTTCATACTTTGAAGTCTGACAAAGGAACTACTCAGGGGCAAAACCAGGATTTTTCTTAAGGGGGTGACTAACATTACTAATGCTAAATGACTCTGAGCTCCATTGTTTTATTTTCATTCTATGTTTTGTTTTGTTATCTCAATGAGGGAGTGACAAGCTGCCCAAATTATCCCCCATCTCTAAATCTGCCATTGCTACTGCTCTGTGATGCATGAATATTGAAAAAAACTTTTGTGAAAAACTATGCAGATTTGTGGCATTGAAAGGAAAAACATCTGGTTGTTCAGCTCAGACTGATGTATGGTACAGTATATGTTCCAAAGCTCTGAGTGTGTAAAGGATGCAAAATTGACAGTCTTATAGTTGTTCTACACAAAACTCTTTTGACCTCTTGATCGACTCATACATGCTATCTAGGGATAGCTCTAGAAGACTGCCACAACCAATTTTTTTTCATTCTTCCAAAAACAAAACTAACTACTTTAAAAACCTAGTTTTTTTACATAATTTTTTACTCAAGGTTTACTGATGCCAGTGATATGTACAATGAAAAAAAACCCAAAGAATTGTGGGTTATGCCCAAGTTATGTTATGTTGGTTCAATAATAATTATTCTTCAGGCCGACAATTATTGGCTTCAGCACTCACAGCCATAATCCATCTCAATTGTCTTTGAAATCAAGACATTTATACCCTATTGGTAATGTTCAGTGTGACAATTTAGAGCTACTGCTGAGCAGTAAAATCATTGCAATCATAGTGTGATCCTTCCCTTTTTTGATTTGTGAATTGTGAAAATTATCACATTTTTGTGTAATGCTTGGCTGACGATACTCTTGTTAGCCGTCAGACAGCAATATCTCAAGTGACCACTTTGCTGGGGGTCATCATTGACCCAGCTACATAAAAGACACTTACTTGGCTATGATAAGCTGTGACCTTGTTGTTTTGAAAAAAGTATACCTTAATAACTGAAGCAGCAATTTGTGAATTTTCTTTCAAGTTATTTTGTTGGCAGTTGAAGAGTTGCAATTCTCAAAGTCAAAGTAACTGTGTATGCAATAATTACCATGGCTAGACAATCAAAGTGTTGTTGGTTTCAAGCTCTCAAAGAACTGGAGTAAACTTGCTTGGAAATATGATTAGATTTTTCTTTCAACAGTTTTGTACATGTATACAGAGCTGCCATTAGTCACAATTCTAGCTGACTGTATATTTAATAGTTTTTATTTAATAGTATATATTAACTGATTTACATCAGTTTTCCTTTGGTTAATTTCATACTCAGAAGAAAAAATATAAATTATATAATTGTTGTTCTGTAAAGTTTTAGTTTAAGGTACCAGACATACCTTTTGAAATACCTTCATATTTTTTGCATTTAGTATGCCATATTTTGAATTAAGGACCACAAAGAAATGTATTTGTGGAAAGCTTACTAAATATCCTATCCAAAAAATTACCTACATTTGAATTTGATATAAATTTGATTTTACTTGAACCTAATGTTTCATAAAAATCAAGTTTTCACTGTGAAGCAGAAAGAAAAAAATTATAATTGTTTACAAAAACACGTTCACTTGGTAATTTCGATTTCAGTGTATTGTCCATTTTTTACTGCACTGCAAAATTGAAATTGCTATTTTGCTTCAACAACAAGCAGTTTTTGCCAGATGTCTGAAGAACAAAGTTAACACTGCAAAATTTGTTGTCAGTGGGTTGTCTGAATAGTTTTTGAGATTAGACTCCCAAAATGTGCTAAACTTATTTAATATGAGAAACAGACAAGAAATGATTTTGTGGCAGAGTCTGTTTGTTCATTCAGTTTCAAGTGCTTTCACACCCATGCAAATATCCTTCCAATCAGATTGCAGTATTGATAATATGTCAGATCAGCCAAAGTTTTAACCATAAATTTGTCTTGAGGCCATAACATTTATTTGCCAGACATCATTTTTCACAATGGGCTTGCTTGTTTTCTATCTAAGCCAAATCAAAATACTTTTAGTTTTGCTGGGCAATCTTTCCTGAAACATGTGACCGAAAAAGAGAAAATGCAAGGAAGAACGAAACAGCCAAAGAGCTACCTTTATCACTGAGTTGATGGAATGGACCATATATGTGTTGACAATATAAATGAGTTGATTTAATATAATAAATATGTATTTCATGAAACTGATCCTGGATTCTATATTCACTTCTTTCATTTGCTTTTATAAATTATTTTTTGTAGGCTAAGCCATTCAGAAATTGTCTGTTATTGAACAAATGCAATAAAACATATTTCATTGTAGTGCTGGAAATAATTATGCTCAGTGCTATTAAGATTTACCAGAAGTCTACTTTAACTTGAGTGACAAGTTATGATATAATATCTCTTGGGTTCATGTGTCATTACTGCTATTGAACACAATCTTATAATATACAGCAAACACCCTGGAAACTTCAAGAGCCTGGAGCTATTTAGGGTTTTTTAGCAGTATCTCGAAAACAAAACATTAGATTTTTAGTTCATATTTTCACATTTGAATAGTTTTAACAGTCTCACAAGCTAAAAAATAGGAAATTGGTTATTTGACTGGAACAAGGTTCAAACTGTAATTCTGGTACTTTAACTTTTAAGTTAATAAGGAGAGCTGACAAGAAGAAAATTTAGACAAAATGAAAGAAGATAAAGACATGAGTAATTGTTATAGCTGATACTTACCAATACTATCTCATACTCTTGTGCTAAATCTAAAATTTTTGTATACGTTACAGGTCAAATTTAAGTCTAGGTGATTTTTTTCAACCTAGATTATTTCTCTGTCAACTGTCTGAAAAAGAATCAGATGCAATTAAAAAAACAAGAGTTTCTAATTATTTTCCCTCTGCTTCTCTTCCTTTTCACCTTCACACTACCCACCCCCTCAGTCCCATGCCTTACTCTACCTCCCCCCTCCCCCCACAGCATCCCATATTAGCCTCCTTTACACCATATTATACCTGTGCTACAATTTTTTTACAATTTTATTTTGTAGTTACTACATACCAAGGTTTGAACTCTCAACCTCTGGCTTTGTAGTCCACCTTCATCTCCACTTGACCACACAAGCAATCATTACAAATTACCCCATATTTCTTAATATTTTTAATTCTAATTGGTCCCAGACTCCCCATGGCCAAAATTTTAATTTATTCATACATGCCCCAGCCCTAACCATAACCCTATCCCCTAGAATAACCTAGGTTAAAAAGTAAACCTAGGTTAAATCAAAATTAACCTGAAATCAAATTTGGACTGTAACATATACATTTAATTTTTCTAAAAACTAAAAGGGTCATTGTGCAGTGCATCTTTGATGTCATTGGCTATTAGTTTTAATATTAATGCTGTTTGGTTCTTTTAAATACTTGTTCATTATTTTATTTTCATAGGTGTTGTTAAAATGTATTTGACCACAAATTACAAAAGATACCTCAAAAAATTTGAAAAATATATATTTTATTGTCCACTTTTTCAGATGAAGTTTGCAGATAAGGACCATATACGTAGACCTATGAATGCATTTATGATCTTCAGCAAGCGTCACAGAGCTCTAGTTCACCAGCGACACCCACACCAAGACAACCGGACAGTCAGTAAAATATTAGGAGAATGGTGGTATGCACTGGGACCCAAGGAAAAACAGAAGTACCATGAACTGGCGGCACAGGTATAAGCAGTTACTGTTAGGCCAGACCAAGATAATTTTTAGAAGCACGGGTCCATTTTACCCTGTTCTTTTAGAAAACCAAATAATACAAATCAAACATTTATCCGCTTTACTGTCTCTTTTTACTCTTAATGTTTTGGTTGTGTAAAATATTAGAGATTTCAAAATAGTAGTTATTAACAACTGAAGATTAATTATAATTCAGTCCAGTTGAGCTTGCTTGATCTTAAAAATGACCACAGATATTTTAAATCTCTTTAAAGTACAAATAATGTCTTGTGCCTCTGACCTCTGAAAGAAATTTTTTTGTTAAATTCACTTTTTTTCTGACTTGGTTTGGCCTTAGCCTAATATCAATCAGGGGTTTCAAAACAAGTCATCAGTGTCGCAAGCAGTGATTACTAGTTTCATTTCCATAGCAGGAAAATTTTAATTTCAGGGAAAAGGGCTTTTGGTCAGGGAAAACTAATTTTTTATGACGTATTCCTAGAGTAAAGGGAAGGAGACCTGAATTTTAGAAAAATATCTGCCAGAAAAAAGAACAAGATGTAAAACTAAAAGCAGGTCAATTATTTAATGTGAAGTGAAAGTTGTCCACATCATTTACAACTGGGATGTGTTAGTAGAAATTGTCATGGTTCATTTAAGTATAACCCTAAATTATATGTTAAATGAGTTTTCTGACTGAGGACTACGTAGAAAATTTTGTGGATTACGCTTGTTATGTGGTCAGGGAAAATTGGTGCTCAGTCAGGGAAAAGTCAGGAAATTTTAAAGTCAGATGTGTGTGGCAACCATGATGATGGTACTTTTTAAAAACTATTTTTTGTAACAATTAAAACTAACAATATTTTTAATTTATAAATCACTTGTTTGAAGAATTGATGCAACCCTAAAAGCCAATAGACAACTGGCAAACATTGCCCAATGCAAATTATTATAAATTAATATATAGAAAATTGAAACTCGGTGCATGTGATTGTATTTGGACTTAAAATCAATTCAAAGTGAAATTTAGGAATCATATTTTTTGAATTATTCATTTCATTGGTAAAAAGTTGATTTTCAACTTACTGTTTCTGAATTTTGTGTCTGGTAAAGTTCAACATTAATATTCATAAAATAGGTACTTATTACTAACTGCAGTTTGCATACTGGTTGCCCATGCCCTTTTAAGGTATTAGTACCAGCTAAGTGGTTTATTTTGAACAATCATCATAAATTCATAATACATTTAAAATTGAATTCTCCATCATAAAATATCTTAAAATGGCTAAAAGTGTTTTGATGTTACAAATTGAAAACAAACATTTTCGGTCTATTTGAACCTAATGGTGGTTAAGTACAAGTAGACTGAAAACATTTGTCTTCAATTTATAACATCAAAATTCATAATAGATTTATGCAAAATGGTTTGAAGAAAATTTTTTATTCTGTCAACTTAAAAACTGCAGGAGAAATTATTAATTTCTTTTTCTCCAATTCCAATTTTAAACTTTTAAGCAAATTCTTTTTAACAGCTGCCATTTTATAAATTACTTATAAAATAACTAAAGCTGGAGACCCAGTTTTATGCTGTTTTTAGTTCACTGAATTCATTTCTGAAAACAACTTTGTAAAACAGGCTTAGAAAAAGATGGAAATAAGGGGAAAATATTTGACCAGTAATTTTTTCAAGCCAATAAATAAATTATCCCCCCTCTGGGCTCTAAGCATCTGCGCACACTATATCCAGCGGATGACCTGTGAATTTCACAAGAAAATTCAAGATGGTGCTTTGAAAAGCACAAGACAAGTGTGGATGTAGATTATTTGAAATTAATCATTTGGTACCTACTTTCGTTCAATTTCCTGAGACTCGTAAAAATCGAACTTCCTTATTTCGCTGTCATTTTCCACACAGCAAACTACAATAATTACCTCCTATTATTGACATAGAGCCAGCTAAATTTGGCCAGTGAATAAGCTAAATTTGGTCAGTAATTACTGATCACTGGCTGTTATTTCCATCCCTGGTTTCCCCAAATTTATTTCAATTGGTGTTTTTGTTTGGATGATGATTATGTTGATAATTAGTCACAGTATAAATTTCAACCAATCAGAATACCTAAAACCCCAAAATGTGCTCAGATTTTTAAATTTCAAAAAATCATTAACACTTTTACCAATTAAACATTTTTAAAATGATGTTGACTTTTACTTTAAGCAAAGTTACATTCAGATTACAAGTTTGTTGTCAGTGATAATTCACCATACCAAAAAAGATGGTGCCATGCAATGCATTGTGATAAAAGGGACAAAATATGAAAAGAATGTAAACACACATGGCTGCCTTTGAGACAGATTTGCAGCAGTAGGCAAAAAATGCCTAATAGCAAGTGTTGGATTGCCTACTACTGCCTCGAAAGCTAGAAGCATAAGTCAGTGAGGCTCTATTCTTTTCTGAAAGTTGTGGTGGACCATGACCAGTCACCATGTTTGTTTACATTCTTTGCATATTTTGTCCCTTATACCACAGTGCATTGTGTGCAGGGCTGCAGCTAGTGGGGGGGCTGGGGGGGCATTTGCCCCCCAGAGATCCGGCAAAGTGACTGTAAAGCTCTTATAAATGTCATCTCTGCCCCCCAGAAATAAGAGAAACTGTTGGAGTTTTGCTTTGCTAAATCAGCATTGCCCCCCTGCTCAAAAAATTCTAGCTACGGCCCTGGCATGGCACCATCTTTTTCGGTATGGTGAATTACAATGTACATGTTGTACCCATGAGGGTACTTTTGTCACTTTCTTGCTAATAACTGTGACCTTGTTTTGTTCTTAAAAGGTGAAAGAGGCACATTTCAGGGCTCACCCAGATTGGAAATGGTGCACCAAAGAACGTAAAAAATCACCAAGGAAAAGTGAATGTGAGAGGAGAGAATCAACAGATTCAGGAGGTAAGTCTGCTACAAACAAGAAAGATGCCAACAGAACTGGTACTCTCATCTTCCTTTACTGTCAAGTTATCATTTTTGTTTGTATCTTGAGTTCAATTCTGCTTCACCTGACAATTTTTCTTAAAATTTTTTTGTTTCAGTAAACCAGATTTTAAAATGTCAAACTTAACCCTTTCACTCCTAGAGTTCGTAGAGCTAAAATAAAATATGCCTTGGTGCAATAATATGATATTATATCTGTATTTACCATAATCTTAAGACAATTTTACCCTGGCAGAATATGACAATTATTATTATTACTATTTATATTATTATTATTATTATTACTATTTATATTATTATTATTATTATTATTATAATTATCAAAAAGTCTATTCAGGGTTCTCACAGAGTCTTAAAAAGTCTTATTTTTGATTTTGTATTTTTAAGGCCTTAAAAATGTGTTAAATTTGCCAAAATTTATCCTTGAGGTCTTAAAAGGTCTTAAATTTTATGCCAAAACTATTGCTGCATGATAGAACAGAAGTTATAAGTTACATAAGTTGGCCCATATTGTAACTTTTGAATAAAAGATTGAAGAAAAATTAGATTTTAAATTTTCCAAATTTAGGTTTTAAAAAGTCTTAAAAAGGTCTTAAATTTTGTGAGTTGCTAACTGCAGAAACCCTGCTATTAGAGGTAGCAAGAGATTTTCATAATCTTTTTTTTTGTTTGTAGGATCTTGTTCTGGAAGCACCAACATAACAGGAGGAATGCCAGCAACTGCCACAGATTATGATGATCAGGAGGTTGGTACTGGGTCACCAGAAAATAAATTTAAAAACTGCTTATTGAATTTTACAGATTGAACAAGTCTTGTTTTTTAAAGCTGAATATGCACTTTTTACACCTCAGGGGGATTCTGTATTTGAGGAAGAGAGTGTCGGAGAAAGGCCACAGATGAGAAGAATGCGCTCCCAAAGCACACCCATTGTTCACAAGGCAAACCTGAAAGAAAAGACACACCGGTCCTTTACTCCACAACCTTCTGCTGCTCATCATTCTCTGTTTGAGCTTGCACAGGTAGACAAATATTGTTTATGTAATATTTGTTTTCACATTCTGCTCAGCTCTGAGTTTTGCAAGCAAAGCCTTCATTCATTCATTCATTCATTTTCTTACTTATTTATATATTTATTTATTTGTCTATTTATTTAAATTTATTTTGCCAAAGGAACCTAGTCTGTTTTCCACCTTCGATTTTTTCTTTTTAAAACAAATTATCCATTGAAAATCACAATACATTCACTCGACATTTGTTTGGACAAATAATAATAATAGTAATAATAATAATAGACTGTTCATCAGTTTTCTACTGTGACTGAGTTTTGTTGTAAAAGTATGCTCACATTCTTGTTTTTTTTTCCTAGATGTGCACAAGCCGCTTAGCAGAAAGGGAGGGGAGCCTTGAACAAGTGGCCACACCCAGCTTGGGGCTGACCTCACAAGACAAGGGAGAAAAGGACAAAAGTGATGGTAGTTCAGCAGAATCAGATGATGAAGGCTCTTTGGAATTGGAATGTCGGGAAAACATGGACGAAGAGGATGCTGAATCAGAGGCCTTGGAAGAAGAGGACATTGAAAGTAAAGTGTTTCCTCAGCAACGGTTTTCTCCCCTCCATACCACAAAAGGTGCTAGTGTAACCTCCAAGAGAAGCTTGACCCCAGATGTGGGGAAGGTCAGGCATTCACCTGTGCTGTTTGTCTCGAGGAGGGCTGTAACACCAGATATTTGCCATCTTTCAAGGGCTGAAAAATGTGTTGCAAACAAAATGAAAGTTTCATGTACTTCAACAACAGCAGAACAGTTGAGAGACATTCAGGTGATCCCTAGTTCATCCAGTAATTTATCAAAGCAAAGCATTAAGACAACAAGTAGAACTGCACAACACTGCACAGATTCTCAGAGTGGTGTGACCTTTGTCAAACCAGCAACTGTGTTCCCTAACAGCAGACCAGGGTTGACAATTAGTGGCAGTTTCCAGCCAAAGGGATCAGTTTTTAAACCAAGTGTACCTTCCCAACAGCTGTTTAGAGGTAAAAGCCCCCCTGTCTCCAGTAATGCAATGCATCAGGCTGCTGATGAAAAAGTTAAACAGGCTTCCTCAGTAACAGTGGGAAGCAGGTCTTGTCCTGTAGGTTCGGAAGTGCAACATCTTACCTCCTCTAGTGTCAGCAGTCAGTTATCACCTAAACTGGTTAACAGTTCAGGAACATTGGTATCAAGTCCCCTTTTTACACCTACGAATGTTCAGGCAGTGAATCATCACAATACCAACCCTCCTTTACGCAACATTGCGTCCAGGGACAGTGGCCCATTTAGTAGACCAATTAGCAGCACCAGAGAACAAATGGGAGTATATTCTGAAGCATCCATTCCAAACAAATTTCATAATATTCCACCATTCATTGCTCCACTTACTGTGGCCTCACACATTTCATGCAGCTCTTCAACCAATCCTCAAAAAGGTAGTCCTGCCTGCTACCAACCCCCCGTGAGCCCTCGTTTATCACCAGGCACAAGCAGCATGCAGTTGAAGTCAATCATGCCCGGGACAGCAGCCAAGGCCACACCCCCACTGCCCATTGTGGGCCAAATACCAGTTGTCTCCAAACCTAATGGATCTAGTTCAAGGCTTCTACTTCCTGCTCAAAAATCTGTAGTACAGACTACCCACTCTATCATGCCCTCAGGTATCAGCTCTGTGCAAACACTAGCACCAATACAAGGCAACTCAGTTCCACTTGGACCCAGATTCCCTTCCTTGGAACAGTGGCGGTCAGGTTTGTCATATTACTCTGTAGCACCACAGTATGTTGGAGACGCACAGAAAACAGCTGTGAACGGGCCACCTTCACCAGCTCTAAATCAAAACTCAGTACAGCAGAGAAGTACAACTCAGTTGCTGTCTAAGGGTCAGTTGAAGTCTTTCCAAGGGACTCAATTAGCCATATGTCACCCTTCAGTGCAAGGAACAAAATTTCAGCAGCAGTCCTTCCAACCAGTTTTGTCGCCAAAAGTTTCATCACCAGGTCCCAGTGACCAGACAACAGTGACAGACATCAACCACAGAGGACCAAATGCCTCGTACCATCAGTCTTACCAATTAACTCAACCTCAACAGTTGACCAATGGCAAGCCACAAGAAACAAAGTTTATCTCTGAGAGTGCTAAGAAAGGAGATGCATCCAGTGGTGGTATGATGTATGCAACACAACACATGTGTAAGTCAACTGTAGAAGTGTCTGAAACACAACAGAAGCCAATACAGTGGTTTGACACTCAGTCTACAGTCCGAAGTTGTGCTCCTGCTGAGGACAGGCCAGGTGTTGGCAAGGCCATTAACATCAACAACACCACCAGTTTTGTTGGCATAATTGAGAGAGATGGAGGTACCAGTGGTTCAGATGCAGTTTGTGGTCTGGACACTGACAAATCACTGAAGACAAAAACTATTCTGAAGAGATTTATCCCAGATGGCATGGAACAGTAAGTGTATCTTTTTGTTGAAAGTTCCACAAATAATAAGATCTGAGATCATAGTTTTTGTAGAACTTCTGTCAAACTTTTAGGGGGTCAAAAACATGGGATTTTTCCAACTCTTTTTTCATGGAGAAAACTACACCAAGCACAATTTATTTTTCTCTGCAAGAAAATAAGTCAAATAACAAGACAATTTTCTGAACAGTTAGTAGTATAATTGGAGTGTCAGGAATGAAACTGCAGAAAGGTATCAGGTGCTATGTGGGCCAGACCCATGACAGCACTAGATGATGATGATGATGATGGTGATGATGATGATGAGTGTGATGATGGTGATGATGATGATGAGGGGTATAATGATGATGATGAGTATAATAATGATGGTGATAATGATTATTAGTATGATGATGATGGTGATGATGATGATGATGATTAGTATGATGATAATGATGGTGATGATAATGGTGATGATGATGAGGGTGATGATGATGATGCTACAACATTCTAATATGTGAACCACTTAGAGCAGTCTGGCTAAGACCCTAAACCCCTGTGCCATATACTTGCTGTAGACAGATTACTGAAAAGCCACATGGATAGAACATGTATAGGTATATGTATATATATATATATAGGCACAGTAGTTCAAAAGGGGTTTATAGTTAACCTCTGGCTAGGACAAAATTTAAATTAACTTTTTGTATCTAAGAATATGTAATCCCTTTTTTACTAAAACTATAAAGTGGATAAAAGCTATGGAAGCATTAAACGTTATAAAATCTTATAAGATACGTTTAATGCTTCATGCCCAGTCATGGGTTAAAGTTTAACCCTGGCAGATGCATAGTCAGAATTTTTTGTGGGGAGTTGTGTGTGAGCAGTGAAGGTGGAAACTTCTTAGGGGATCCCCC
>JANSTQ010170540.1:0-10150 GCA_026167885.1 Bergia puertoricense
TCTGTAAGGTAGTAAACACAAACAGGGATTAAATATTTAACCCTGGGTTAGCGCTAATCGGCTTTCGAACAACTGGGCCCAGGATTTTAAACCCTGAGGTACAAGGAGCGTCCCCGCCCCAGTTAGAATGGGAGCTCCCCCCTGAGCCAACCCCATTCCTCCCTAGGGCTGAACTTCACTGGATTGGTTCTAAAAAACCAAATTTATTGAGAAAACCTTTGAGACCCCAAAGCCCAATAACTCAGTTTTGCGAAAACTAAAACCAAAAATTAAGAAACTTTTTTTCTGTTACCATATATGGCGATTTGCAATGTGTACCGCTCAGATGTACTCTTCTTAGAGTGACCCGGGGTTTAAATGTCCCGCTTCGGAACAAAAAAATATTTCGCCATTTTGAATGTAAACATTGGCATCGGACATTGGTCAGTCATAGCCAGTTCTTCAAAACTTCGATTGAACTTAACCCTAGGTTAAATTTCCGACTCTTTGTGTTTTAAAGTTTGTTTTGGGTAAAAGCGTTTTTCTAAGTTTGTATGAGTTGGGGCAAATTATCTGCGATGCTCCAACGCCGATCAGCTTTGGGAATTACGTGTATCAGTAAATAATGCAGAATCCTCTCGAGATCGTTGGTGAAGTATGCTGGGAGGCGATTATGGAAGACTAGGCAAGTGTACTCTATGACAGGTACAGATTAAGTAAAATAAATTGAAATAACTCGCGCCTTGGTGTTTGGGTGCGTTTCAGTACCTGAGCAGCCGGACCTCTTGTGACACGTCACAAATGCGCAACAACAACCAACATACTGGTGGCGGATTCTATAAATATTCTTGACAATACTTATTTAAATGACCTGTCTTACCAACAGACGAAAAGTGGAAGGAACGATGAAAGGCACTTCTTGTTTCATCAACAAATGTTATATTTCAGTTTCGTTCCATTTGATTATCATTTCAGATTTATTATCAGTGTCCCAAGTTATATATTAGTTTATTTAAAAGCTGCTAAATACCGTGAACGTTTTTTGACGAATGCGATGGGCCAATTCCGAATTACGCTTCAGTTCCTGCAAACAATAACATGATGTCGAGGTCAGGTGCCAAGTTCCATACATTTGTTGTATTTCTTTGCACCTGCCCTCGACTTCAAGTTATTGTTCACTTGAATTGAAGCGTAATTCGGAAATGGGCTATTCAAATACAGGCACAATAGATTAGTATTCCTGATAGCGTGTTAATGTGTGAAATATAACCAACAAGAACCACGGTAAAAAAAATGTCGCTTTATAACATTTCATTTTTTTCAGTATAAAAAGTTACAATAAATATTATATATATATATATAATTGCACTCTTTCCAATAAAAGCAGTTTATGTGAAATAATTATGACTCGTCTATGCGTCTTACGTAGATTTAAAAAATTGATAAAATGTATATCTTTTTATGGACGAAGAGCTATACAACATGGAACCGTTACGCATACTAGTATTCAAAGAAATATTTTCGCCTCCATACAGTTTATGGCAAAGTAACTTAAATTATTTACAAGCAGGATGAGATATCCACCCGTTTAACAGCAGTTAGCGGGTTTGCTTTTTCTTTTTTTGACGAGAAATACAAGGGTTCTCTTGTCCATGTCCATTTTCTCTTGCATTATATAAGCCAAGAGCTATAGATCATTTTATAAAGAAAATATCCGAAAAAAAGAATTTAGAACATTATCTTGAATGTTTTGTACAATGAGCGTAAAAACATACAAATGACCGAAATTTTGGAACGATAGGATACTTTGTAACTGAGTTACTGGGCAGAACTCATTCGAAACATCAACGTAATGCACAAATTACTGAAATTTTGGAGCAAAAAGGTACTTCGAAACCGAGCTACTGGACAAAACTGATTCCAAACATAAACCGGTAATTCACAAGTTACTGAAATCTTGCCGCAATAGGCTACTTCGTTACTGAGCTATTTGACAAATAATATTCGAAATATTTACTGTATTCATTGTGTGGCAACTGAAAATATTATCTACAAATTAAGCCTTTTTTCGTCAAAGTAATGCTTGTGTTAACTTTCAGTGCGACTACGAAAACCGTGCAGGTATGCATGTTTTCATAAAGTTGATTATTTGAACGACCAATAAGATGAAAAATCATAACTTGAACTTGTAGCTATAGCGTGGTTTGTGGTCAAGATCTTGTCTTTGGTTAGCTTAGAAACACATTCCACGAACAATTACATGTGTTCAGGTCTTTGTTGTCGCACTTTAAAAACACTTTAGTTGTCACTAATAGTTTTAATCATGAAGTAAAGTTGTAATTGTCCCATAGTACATGAATTTTCATTAATTACAATTTGGAAAAATACTGCACTAAACTGTCAAAAAACTGAAAATACACATAACTCAAAATAAATCATCTTATCCAATTTAATAAATTTTCAAATAATAGTTTTGATGCCAATATCCGAATCTTTCGAAGAGCTTTTGAACTTACAGTTTAGATTTTTGATGATGTTACGTGAAAACGATCTACGAATTACTGCAAAGCTGTAAGTATACAAGGATTGATAAACGCCTCTCAATTTTTTGAGATAAGAAAAAAGCAACAAAGAAACAACAAGAGGTATTAATAAATCCGTGATGTTCATCACTACTATATTACTGTATATACATTTAATAGCTGTATGTATCGTTTCCCCAGCCTACAAAACTAATAGAACTCCTTATAAGCAGTTGTTCAGTTAGAGATCGGGTGATCTTATCCAGGCTAAGACAAATAAAGCTGGCATTGTATCTCAACTATTTCATAAATCATTCTTTTTTCAATATGCGCCTGTACAAAGTTACAAAAACTAAACTTTCTAAAATTAATTTGTATCTCTATGTGAAAATCAAAAATTTATATCTGCACATTATCAACTATCTGAATGTCTTAACGGCGTCATTTGCAGCACAGTTGCCAATATTTCGACCTTCTAACGCTCCAGACTTCGTTAGTGAGAAAGTATCCTTGTTAACCTACAGTGAAGTTATAAAAATACTGTCAGTATTAAAGCGGTAAGGGGTTTGGATAATGGTTCAGGTTCAGCAAAACCGTAAAATCCCACACTAAAGCCCCTCTTTTTTATGCTCCCCATTATATAAAACCTTCCACCTTCTAACAAAATTAATACAGTAAACGCTTATAAGCCCTGGGCTTATACAACTTCTTTAGGGTTTTGGATGGGCTTATAAACAAACTGGGGGGGGGGGGGCTTACAATCGGAATGAAAAAGCGTTTCGAACCGAGGCACGGCAGTGTCGATCGAAATAAGTTTTTTGTCTAGTGGAACTGTTGTACACTTACAGAAACACTACAGTAAAACATTGAAGATAGATAATAAGGTAGTAAGAAACTTATTGTTCAACAAATTTTCCTAATTTTCTGCTTGAAGTAGTGCAGTGTTCTGTAAGAGTGCTTAATATTAAGGAAACATGGAAAACTAGAGGGGCCATATATCCGGGGGGGGGCTTATAAACGGATGTATTTTTTTGTTTACAGTTAGACGGGCTTATGTAAACGGGGGGCTTATAAAAAGGGGGGACTTATATGCGGCAGTTTACGGTATTCCGGTTGTAAGCGCGCTGACCCGCTAGGCTAGTAGAGAAACCCGTATATGTGTTCAAAACCCACATTTCTATTTGGGTTTGATGGTTACTTTAACTGAGACTCATTCACGAAAATAGGTCCCATGTGAACCGCCAACCCTAATTGAACACCAAAATCTGCTGACCCGCTTGGTTGATAGAAAAACTGCGTTTGTCTTGAAATCTCATGGCTATGTTACCCAAGAGTCATTCAGTTTTGCTTCAAAATTACCTCAAAATGCGCAAAATGCTGTTTTAGAATCCTTAACTTTTGAAACGTTCGTGGTGAAAATTTTCTCCTAGAACTCACAGAAAAAATAGTGCAATGCTAGTTTCGTGATCGTAGTTTTAACAACTTTATTTTCGGACTTATATCGCAAAAGAACAAAAGAAAAGAACAAAATTTTAAAAATATTAAGCTGCCATATGGGTGTGACACGAACGGAACTTTGTCAGTCTGTGTATTGGTTGACTGACGCAGACGCAGGTCACATTAAGAGATCCATTAAACAGAAACTTTCATCCCACCACGCACACGAATCAAAAAGATGTATTCTAATAAACAACGCGTCAACAATACCTTAAACTCGCTAATACATCCCGTAAAATCCTTCAGATCATGCGTGTTCTCCACTGCCCGCGGAGTAATAGAAGAAAGTTGTGGTACTCCCCCAAGGTAGAAATTTGACTGAACATCCAAACCAATTGCCCTGCTAGGTGAGGTAAACGGAACAATATTTCCACTATCGAGTTGTAGGCTCCCTGTCTGCGCACTACGATTTGCTGTCACGATATGCCACTGATTCAACGTGATGCGCGAGTCGCTTTGAGCTTTGCCTACTCCTGAGCCAAGATCATAACGGAACTGCACAAATCTATGGTAGGAAGGAAACGAAAGTGAACCAAAAAAAGATGTCAACACAATTCCGGATTCAAAGGATGAACAAACTTCAATAACAACAACAACAACAACAATAATAATAATAATAATAATAATAATAGTAATAACAATAATCATAATAATAATAATAATAAACTAATAATGACTTGTCGTAATTTTTCTTCTAATAATTTATTACCATTATTATCATTATTATTACTACTACTACTACTACTACTACTACTACTACTGCTACTACTACTACTATTACTACTACTACTACTACTACTACTACTACTGCTACTGCTACGGCTACGGCTACTGCTACTGCTACTACTACTACTACTACTACTACTGCTGCTACTACTACTACTACTACTACTACTTCTACTACTAAATGGAAACCAGGGTTAATATTCTCCGTCGCCAGTTGTTAATTAACATCGTTGGGGTTTTTTACTTGCTATTGTTTCATACCAACGTTCTATGGCCATTCAACACTAAATCTGGATTTGTTTTTCGAGAAAGTGTTAAGACTTACTTTGTGTTATTATTTACAAATTAATTACTGGGAGAAGAGACCTAAAGGACCTTTGCTCATGGGTTATGACCCGCTCCCTTAGGGAAATTAGATGGTAGAAGATATGCCAGTGCATAAAGGAATTAGGAATAATAATAACAGTAACAATAATAACGACATTAGTAATGATAACGAAAATGGTAATCACATAATATTGATGATGATAACAAAAATAACAGTAATAATATTTAAAATAATAACATAGATGCTGCCGTGTTTATCGTTAGACTCACCCATCATGGAGTGTTATGGAAAGGAAGTCGCCGCTGTGGCTCTGAAGGCTATGAGTCACATAGAACAGAATGCCATTGGTGGTTGTGGGCCTAAAGCGGATTCTGATCTTTGTCTCTGCTTTGATTGTTTTTGGTTTGAAAGCGATGTACGAAAGGTCGTCAAACTGCAATGGTGACTGTAGGGTGATGACTGGTACAGAAGAAAAGTCACGAGTCAGTGAAACATTATGGTCAATAAAAGTCATGAGAGAACTTAGTGGTTTTGCAATTACGACAGATTGATTGAGTTTTAACTCACGTTTCTGAGCGCATCTTTCATACGTTCTCTGAGTGTAACGAAGTTTGTTTGTCTGTGTGTGTGTGTGTGTGCATTGTTTGTACTAATTGTAACAAGCCTACAAATAAGTAGAACACAATTCTAGTTTTGTGGGACTTCTAGTGTGGCAGGTAATGGCGTTGCAGAATAAGGCGTAGAGTAGACAGTCCCTCAATCTTATAGCATTTTTCAATCCCAGCATACTTTTTGTCCAACCCCGTACTCCCTGTAAACAGTGAACCTTCCCTTTGGTGGTGTGTAATAATGACTATCAAACATTTCTTACCTTCTTTACAAACTTCGCCTGTCCTACCCAATGAACAGTCACACTTGACACCATCACCACGTGGTCGGCATGTTGAGGACGTTGAACAGGGATTATAACCAATACAAGGAACTTTCCTCCCAGTGCAATACAGACCCTCCCAGCCTTCCGTACAGTTACACACAAATGTTGCTCCCTCAGAGACGCAAACTCCGTTATTTTTACATGGTTCCTTCTTGCAATCATCAAAACTCTCGTTTTTTACATTGAGTCCTTCAACAACATTCCATTTGCCAGGGCTTGAACTGCTGCTTGTGGATAGCTGGTGAGTCGTGTCATCTAGCTTGATGGCAACATCATAGACAGACCCTTGGAAACCTCTCTTAAAGAGGACAACATTGGGTATCTGGTTGAATGACGGAACCCCGCCAATATACAGAGGAGTGAATATATTCAGTCCAGCCAGCTCGCCAGGTGACTGTCCACGTGTGACATTGCCATCTACATATAGATATCCAATCCTGCCTTGTCTACCTGCCGTCACGACATGCCAGTTGGTGGAGATGTTCTGTGCACTCTCAATCATGGCTACACCGCTGCCAAGGTTATACTGCAGCACCAGCCTGTTGTTGTTGACACCAACTGCAAAGAAATCGTCTCCTCCGCCAAGATACCGGTTCTGTCCTGCGTACACGATAAGCCCATTCACTGTGCTCTCTGCTTTAAACTGGAACATGACGACAAAGCTTTTGGCCCCAGTTTCTGGGACCCTGTACTCCAAGTAAGATGACTTGTACAACGTGGTGAACGATGGAACAGTGATAGATACTCCTACAAGACAAAAACAGCCAATTAACAAAAACAAGAAGTCAAATCATCATCAATTCAAAAATATTCAAGCAACTGAAGACTTTCAAGGGCGTTTTCTAGCAGATTTAAGGACCTGTGATAAATTAAAACTTGCAAGTTTTTATAAGAAAACAATTTGGTATTTTGTTCTCGAACACCTTTCGTATTTGAAATCAAAATTTTTTTAGGGGTTTATTTTCTGGTGGTGCAGCTTGCAACCAATTCAACGATTTTAAATTTTCAAGATTTTTCCAGGTCTGGAATATTTTTTAAATTCAAGGACTGTCCTGGAGTTTCAAGGACCGCGAGAACCCTGTGACAACCCTGTTAAGACTTACTTTCTTCACATAATCTTCCAGCTTTTTCATAAGGACAAAGACACACTGGCAAACTAATGTTACCATTGTGTTTCACACAAACTCCACCATTACAGGGGTCGCCAGCGCAGGCAGTATGTACTTCACAGTTCATCCCACTGAAACCATTTGCACATCTGCACACATACTCGTGCGGGTTGCTTTTCTCTTCCTCACAAACACCACGATTCTTGCAAGGATTACGGCCACAAGCCGGAGTGTCACATTCATCAATATTATACCACCTGACTGAATCTAGAAAGTAACAAATTATTTAAACTTGTAGTTCTCCTTTCGAGACAAGGTAAACAAGTATATATTGAAACTAAAAACAAAACGTTTGTCAGAGAAAGTATACAGTCGAATTACGTTTAAGTACATAGGAGGTCCCTATTTAAGTCCGTCTATGAAGAATCAATACGGTCGTTGCCTTTTGTTATTACTTAGGGTACAGATCGAGTTTCATGATACATTGACACTTTTCTTAATTTTCGAAGTGCGCATTTCACATGTGGCCACAAGTGCCATTCATACCATTTCGCATGTGGCCACAAGTGCCATTCATACCATTTCACATGTGGCCACAAGTGCCATTCATACCATTTCGCATGTGGCCACAAGTGCCATTCATACCATTTCACATTGAGTTTCCTACTTTTTTTCTTTCTTTTGGGTGACCGTGTTGTATTTGTTGGTATATTGCTATACTTGTACGATGTCCCAATAGAGCCAAACTAAAAATTTTAAATAAATTAATGTATTTAGGACTTATGACCTCACTACACTTTTATAACAACACGAGACTTTATTCACGACTTCTGCTGTCTTTGATCATGCAAAAGGAGTGACAGTAGAAAGTTTCCTTCTGGAGACAAATTCGAAATTTTACCACGGCTTTCCTAGTATTTTTTAGTTTACTACTTTCAGTTCTTGCCGTGAAAATGTTTTTTCAGCTATTAAGTTATAAATTTCTCTTTGCCACTGTACCAAGATTGATAGCTGGTATCCAGAAAAGTGTTTAGGTTTACAGATTTAAATTTTGTTTCATACTGAGTTTTGCTAAAAGCTGTGAGATCAAGATTGACAGAATAAAAACATAAGCAGTATGACTATAAGATTCTCCAGACCTACCATTGGCTTTAACAGGCACTTCATTGAACTCAATGTCCCGAATGCACCCTTGGAATCCTGGTGATTCAGCTGCCTGTATTCCTGGCCTGATTTTCAACCCAGATGGAACACCACCAATGTACCACAAGCCATTTAGATTAATGCCATACAGATTACCACGTGCTCTTCCAGTAATGACAGTGTTGTTGTCAACTTCTAGTGAGCCAACCCTTGTTGCTGTATCATAGCTGAAGAATGAATAATTCTAGGATTAAAATAACCATAATAATTGCATGATTGTGATAAATATATAATTATATGTTAACTTTACTGCTGCCATTTTGAGAATCATCTTAGATATACAACTAATCCAATGATGTATGCTTCCTCTGTCCCTTAACTAAATCTATCTCTAATCTTTGCAGCTTCCAAATCTGGGAATTATCCAACCATTTCCCAACCCTATATCATGGCAGGTTGCAATATCACCAAACAAACACACTTAGATTCCTTGGCTAACAGCCAAAACCCAAGCCTTTCTTGCAGGAGTTCCTTGTCATCTATTCACTCTCTTTTACACCATCATCCACCCCCCAGCCTTGGAATTTCCCATTTTCCCACCCACCTCACTACAGGTTTCAACCCCACCCTAAGTAGCCAATTCCACTCCTATGGGAGTTTCTTGCTACCAATGCATTTTCCAAAATGTCACCTCACCCAATGGGGTTTACAGTGTACAAGCATTGTCCCTACATCAACCCACAGAGTTACCTACAACCACACCCTTATCCCATCCACCTTTGAGGGCACAACATCCTGGCCATCAAAAGATGCCATCCCAAACTGTCACCCCTTCTCACGGGGTTTACAGGTATCATCGAAATGCCAATCCACAGCATTTCTTGTTACCCCAACCTAACTCCCCCTTCCCTTGTGTGAGGTCCTGGCCACCAAATGATGCATTTTTCACACTTTCACCTTGAACCAATCATTTCCATAACTACCTGACTTTTGCAGTAATTTTCCTTCCAGTGTTCACAGACACTTTACTTGTCAATATAACCAGTGAGTCTCCAGGATCAAATCTGTAGAATGGGGTACAATTGTTGAGCTGGAGGCATGTTTACATGACTGTACATTTAATAGTAATTTGAAATGCAGTGTTCTATTTTTTGAAGGTAATCAACATTCTACTTATTTTAGTACCAAATATCTGTTGTACTCACATATGCCTTGCATACCTAATGATGCTAAGTTTGGAAGAATGTGTGTTACAATCAGTGAAATTACTTACATTTGCAAACAACACAGTACCTTTAAGGGGTACAACAGTCAATTGAATGGCATATCACATAAATATCAGAACAATGCGTTGCTTTAATTTAAAATCATGACACCATATAAACAGGCTATATTTCTGGTTGGTACCTTCTATGGGTAAAACTCAGCTTAAGCCACACCCTGACTGGTACATCTTTTAGGGGTTTAATTGAAATTTCTGAGAGCATCCTCACCCTTTCCACATGTGAGTCCCCCCTCCCTCTGGGGGCAGTTGTTAGTAGTAACTTACCTGAATTCCAGTTTACCATCCACCACTCGCAATTCTATGAAATCCCTATGTTTGGAATGCACTGAGTAAAACAATAGACCATCTGATGCCTTGGTTGAAAATGTCATCACAATTTTGTTACCATTGGCTGTAAATGCTATTGGTTTGTATATCACCAGGAATGAATTGTTACTGAACCGTGGAAAGTGTAAATCAAATTCTGGAAAAATTAAAAATAATAAATGGATTAATACAAATCTTTATATCTGGTGGTTGTGAGGAATATACCACCATCACACTGTCCATTAATATTCCATAAATTGGTTGCAATCTATCATTGGGTTGGATCAATCCAGGTTTCTGGGAAATGACCCACCCACCCCT
>JANSTQ010170595.1:0-10147 GCA_026167885.1 Bergia puertoricense
AAATGGCGGCCATTTTGAGACCATTTTGTGCGCGCGCGGCTTTCTGGGATGGTGCCATATAATCAATTCAGTCAGGCCTTCCTAGCACGCAAGAGCCGATTACCTGGTAGAGAAAGTTTTAACATGCTGGAAACATAGGATGAACAATCCTTTTCCGAGCCAAGTGGCTCATAAGGCAAACACTTATCTCCAGTTTCAGTAATGTTAAGCTAATAAGAGTCAAGTTTTAAGTTTATCATTTTGCACTTATTTATTTACAGCCTAAGGACACAACACGGTGGTCAGGCCAGGGTTCAAAACAAATGACCACTCGACCACTGCGCCGGCCGCCAACATATGAACAGAACGGGAGTTCAGTTTTTAAAATAATTGAAAAGGGAGAATTAAGGACCGAGATGGTTTAGAGATGTCGCAGAATTGAAAAAAAAAAAATTGGAAATTGATTTTGAAGGACTTGTCAGACTTTAAAATACTGTATTGATCATTTTGGGATACATGTCGAGTGAGCGCGGTGGACATAATCTAACCCAATAATCCGGATTCAATGCCCTGATTCATTAGGTAAGTAAGTAATTTAAACCGTTTGTTTTTGTAAGGACCACATGGCAGTTTAATGTCTTGAAGATATAAATGCTCTACCTTCAATCAACCAAACGATAGATTGAAAGATAAATAGAAAAAGCATCGTGAGAGGCCACAGAACAACGCTTCCCAACGGTGGAGCTCTAACCGTTAAGCATGCGCAGACTGGAGTGGCAACAACGGACAGCTGTTTTGTCCTCCTTGGAATCACCATCATTGTATAGCCAGTGAAAAGATGCATAGGTTCTTAATCCGGAGGCGAGCCAAAAAGCTGCTTTAAGCTTATGCTCTCCTGCTTTTGGTTATGGGGAGTTCAGGCTTGAATCTCCAAGACCTTGGCAATGCGTTCAACGAGGCACTGTCACATTAAGCGATCGTGTTCTGTGACAATGAATTTGCAAGAAAAAGAATTTTGAATGGTCACAGAATATCATTACTGGTGTAGGGCACGCCCTTCACAGTGATCTTCCAGTAAATTCATTGTCACAGAACACGACTGCTTAGTACGATCCGCTGTCACGTACGCATTGCCGATGTCTTAGTGACCCACGCCTAAGGTCCCATAATCGTAGGAAGGGAGTTTAGGTTTAAAGCTGCCTTTCGAGTCGCCGCTGGTGTAAAAGCGATGGATTGGCTCACGATAATTTTGAGGCCTTCTTTCACTGGCTTTGCAATGTTGATGAGTCTCAAGAGGAACAAAACAGCTGAACGTTGATGTCACTCCAGGAGTAATCGGCTTTGCGCATGTTCGCAATGCGTTTTCTAGCTTGAGAGAGAGAGAGAGAGAGAGAGAGAGAGAGAGGGGGGGGGGATGTGTAGATCGGATCAATCGGTCAGTCAATAACTGAGGTGACTAAGATATTTAGTTTTACTGAGAAAGGTCCAAACTCTTTGAAAAGTAGAGGAGCGTGCGTACAGTTGGTATTATTTCCTACAATATTATTTTGTAATGCTTTTATAGCACTTCAACTTACCTTATTTAAATCACTGTTCTTTTTATTAGTGCTGAATGGGCAAATCTTACCGGTTACCCCCTCATTTAAGTTGTCACCCTCAGCGTGGTTCATTCACCCTCAATCCCGCCCACTGCCTTTCGTCCTGACCATTGCCTTCAGGCCTGCCCACTTACCCTTAGTCCCGCCCACCGCCTTTCGTCCTGCCCATTGCCTTCAGGCCTTCCCACTTACCCTTAGTCCCGCCCGTCCCCTCATTCCCGCCCACTTTTCCTCAGTGCGGCCCAGTCACTCTCATTCCCGCCCACTTTTCCTCAGTGCGGCCCAGTCATCCTTATTGCGGCCCACTTACCTTGAACTGTTGGTGAAGGGCGCACTGGTTGTGTTAACTGATTCATCTGCAAAGTTGAAAACAAAAATATATATATATTTTTTTTTGCAAAAACATTGGATTCCTTTTCCGTTGATGCAATACATTTACAACCCACACAACAGTGCAAACACCCGTTCTTTAGCTCCAGAGCCAAATTTATTGAGAAATAATATTTACCACAAAACTAAAACGTCGACGTTTTCATAAACCAAATAGTTTGATATGTCCCATCTTGTAATAAGACCCCAAAATACAGCACTTGTATTTTAGAAGTCCCGATTCTAAAGCGAAAGATCTAATAAGCTTAAACACACTGATCAGCTTTCTAAAAAACTTTCTAAATTTAAGAAGCTTCTTGGGTTTTGAGGCGGAAAGAAAGTGATTGTTCACAAAGCAATTACCATCTTAATCAAAGTATTATCAAACCTAACTGAACCAAATCACGTGGCGAAAAAAATAAAAAGAAACAGTAAATACTTTAAAACGCGAAAAAATGTTTTAAATTCTGTTCCAGGTTTTCATCAGCTACGACAACAGGTAAATCAACTAGTTAACGCACAACGTATGAGCACTACTAAATACTCCTTTGCAGAAACAAAAAGGAAACCCGTTCCCGTAAGAGGTCTTGGACGGTTCTATTGCTATATTTTGCATGAAACATTATTTATCCGCACAAGTTCTAATCGTTATGGATTTTAGTTGGAAGAATTAACAGCCTGAGACTGGTTAGTTTGGTTTGATTCTCTATTCTTTTTCCTTGCATTTCATGAAATTTTCTTCCAGAGAAGGTGGGTTTAATGGACACCATGCACTACGCCACTCCCCTAAGGTTAATTTTTGTTCTCGTGCCTAATGTTAATACGAGCCAGAAATTGAGATAAACATGTGTAGTTAATAAAGCTAAATGGCTTAAGGGGAATCGAGATGGAGCAAAGCAAGAATGATATATGACATAATGGCTGTATTCCTTATTTTCTTTGACTAATACAATCTGTCGATTCACGATTTGCCTTATGTTTATATAGTTAGTTCAATAAACAAATAAACAAATAAACAATCAAACAATAATCATCGTTAAAATCCTTCTGGCGAGGATAAACGAGTGCACACACGAATCAAAACACGTGTGAATCGACAGCTGCTCGAAATTTGAATGACTTTATTCAAAGCGAACCTATATTTTCATAGCCAATAATATCTGCATATTCCGGTCAACTTAAACCTTCTCAGCTATTATAAAAAGAGATTTAGCAGAAACTAGCTTGTTTCTTGTTCTTATTTTTCACGAAACATGATAGCTATAATGAGATTGTTTGATGGTGAGAAAAAAACCATAAACAATATTAAACAAGTTTAAAGTATAACCTACTTTCCCAATTATCATCTGGGAGACTAGTACGAAAAATTCAGTAAACATTTTGTCATAGTTTTGAGAGCTACAACTTTCAAAATATCAAGCAGATACCACGGCAGGAAAGACTAGTTTGAAACAGCTGCTTTAAAGAGCGGTCGTGTCCAGTCGTGAGGATAACGCAGATTAGTCTCTGAAGGAATCAGATCAAGTTCAGATACCGTTTTTACATGTTGACTGAACCACCTTCAACGAATGGAATGTTTTCCGAGTTCTATTTTCACGTATGTCTGCGGTCCATAAACATGAATGAATGTAACTTCCGGCCGTGCATTAGTCTGGGATCTGTCCTCTGTCTCAGTGAAAAAAAACCACAAAGACGAACGGAGCAAAATTCTGAAGAGTTTTGATGTAATTACTCGTTAAAACAGGAAAATCTTCCCAAAGTGTTTTAATTTTTGCTGTAACAGTTTCCGTGTTTAAAAAATGACCTATTTCAGTAAGGTCAACTGATCTAGTGTCGTTGTTCTTGTAATTTGTTGTTTTGATTGTAGCATGTGGTGGTGTGTACTAAGGGTAAACGTTTTTTGGTAAGAAATATTTCTTATTTTGTTACTGAATATCTTTCCAGATAAGAAGCAAAAACAGCAAAAAGAGGTATTGCCAGCTTGTACATACTCTGTATTGCCCGTTTTGTCAATAAAATTTGAGGTCTATGCACCCAAACTCGGTTAATGTTCACTAGGCAAAGAGTGTCCAACATTCGGGGTGGGAGATGGGAGGGGGGGGGGTGTACCACGCACCTCACCAGTGTGGGAGATGGGAGGGGTGGTGTACCACGCCCCTCACCATCTGAACCATAAAATGTTCGATACTTAGTCTTGAAAAAGTTTCGAAGGTCGTTGTGCCTGGTCTCGTAGGCTCCTTATCGAGGATTGTCAAGAGTTTAGTTTTTCGTGCTCGTGTTCTTTCTGGCCCAGCGGACGATCCCTGGGTCTCCGAAGACTCAAATCCTGATATATCGAGCATTCAAGAAGTTGAACTTCCGCTAATTCGAACTCGGAAATTGGTCTGTCTTAAAATCATTCTTTAACCAATTTACTCCCGAGTGAATTCAAACCCTAAGTCAATAAAAACTTCTGCTAACCTTGATTTATTTATTTGTAACATTCTAACTAATTGTTCCTGATAACTTTAACTTAAGACAACACTCAAATCCTTAAACTCGAGGCTTAAGGATCCGGTTATCTGTAGACACCTGCACTGCTATCATAACACCATTGCAACATTTCAAACAACCTTTAATCTGTTTAAAAAATTATAATTTGTTGTTGTTTTTCTTTTATAAGTTACCAATATTAAATGTTTAAATACCGTTTAATTTTCTCGGGCTCGATATTAAAAATAAAGCTCCAATACAAATTAGCAAGTCTTAGGCCTATTTGAAACGTCGTGTTACATTTGAATTTAATTCAGTCGGATTAAATTGAGGCCGATAAACTTTGCAGCAAATGTTCATCTAAAACAAATTGTAAAAGTCCATGATTTAACAAGTGTGTGAAATAAACTCTTTAGACTTAAATATTTCGTTTTGAACGTGTATTTGCATTAAATTCGACTGAATTAAATTCAGTAAATTTGACTATAGCACGGCGTTTGAAACGGGCCTAATCAGAGAACGCAATAGCACGAACGCCATTGCCCGCCCCTAGCGACAGGAAGCAGAGGTTTTGTATCTGCTGCAGTCTGAAAATAGACTTTACAACAGGAAATAAAGATTGTTCAGTGATAAATGCTTTACGATTTTTAAACACGGGTGGGCGCAAAGACAAATCAATTTTTAATATTAATGAAATTCGCCCGAATATGAAGGTATATTTAGCTATTTTAAAATACTAATCAACATTTTTTATTTTAGTTAGAAACATTGTAGGCAAATTCAGATTAGGAAAATACTAATAATAGCATAAATTATTAAAATGTTAATTTTAAATAAAATTGCCCGAAGCACTATGTGATGTGCTCTTGCTTGCTCACAAACTCAGTAACCTTAAGACAGAATCTTTGACTAGTATTGCATTGTTGAACTTGAAGTCAGCTCAACGAAAATTCGCAAACTATTTTGGCTTTAGACTTTGAGTTGAGAGCACTAAACAAAACAAGAAATCATTACGCAACAAGTTCTAAGAATAGTGCTTTTATTCATGGTAAGAAAAGCAGAAACTTTTGTTTGTTTAAGCAATATTTTTGGCATACATTTCTTAAGAATGTTGAGGTTGACCGCAATCAACTTTACCAAAATAACCACAAAATCTTTAATAGAACAAAACATATAAACAAGTTGAGTGCCATGGGAATGACTACACTGCCAGAAATATCTTTACTGGTCGCTGTACATTTCTTGAGCTAAAACACATCTTATTCTTTGTAGGAGTATCGAATGGTCCTTGTGAGCATTTGCGAGGATGCGAGCACATTGTTATTTTTTGCGAGCACGAGCATTTGAGCACTAAATTATGAAAACTGGTGATTTTCCTTCAAAAATTTGCGATCATTTCGAGCGTGAGTCCAATTTTGCGAGCAGTTCAAAATTTTGTAGGACCATTCATTAGCGCTCTTTGTATTGTGTAAAGCGAAAAAGGACAATCAATAAAATCAGACTTCAAAAGAAAGCAAAAACATTACACATTAAAATGGACAAGCAAAATTTAAAAAGCGAGGAACGTTGATTATAATTGTTTTGATTACAACCAGACACACTGACAATTTTTTTTAAAATGGTTTGACTCTGACTATTTAAAAATTATGTAGAGAACTAGATATTTTGATCACTTCCAGTGACCTTCCTCGGTGTAATTAAATGATGGCAGTTTTAGCAAGACTTAAAAGAATTAATGAAAGCTTTATGAAATTCCCTGATAAATTTGCTAAAATATGCTACAACTGTTAAGAATTAAAACTTCTTCAAATTACAATAAATAGGTGGAAATTCTATGTGCTCATTGATAGATTTTTTTGTCTTTAACAGAATACTACGCTTCTAAGAACAACCTCTTGTACCACTGGGGACAAGTGCGTTAAATAGTCAAGTTGCTAAAATAGAAGTCATGTTTCGTTCGGCATGTTACTGTACTTTGAAAATCATCGCTTAACTGAAGTAGAAGAACTTCACGATTTGGTAAGTACTTGGCCTTCTTCGGTAGAGAGCCGTCAGTTTATTTTGCAAGGTTTATAAACCATCAAAAGTTTAATTGAATTCAAAAACTTAAGATGTCGGTAGAATCCTTGGTATTGGAACGTATACTAAATAGCGGTACAGTATATACAGTCATATACAGTCAGACATTTTAGGATAAAAAATGTATAATATTATAAGAAATGAAGTGTTATCCGAATCTAAAAAATTAAGTGTTTATTAAAAGCATTTGAGGCTGAAATCCTATAAAAAATCGGTCAGTCCATCCCGAAAAATGTAGAAATAGACGTTCGTATATAAGGTGTCTCCTTCATGATGTTGACAATGAGAATGTGATATCGACTTTATCAAGAAGATATGCCATCGAAATTGGCGTTATTAAGAACGTAAATTACAGGGTTGAGCAAGAATATTTCTGAATCCTGTGTTATCGATCTGTTTTTCTTAGGAAATACTGACATATTTTTAGTCAGTTCTACAAAGCCATCCATTATCCATTTGTTTATCCTGATCTATCCGTTTAGCGTGACAATATAAAAAACTACAATATTGGGTTTTATATTTTTAAAAAAACGTTTACGTGCTGAGCTGCTAGAAGGTGAGCAGGTATTTAACCTTTGTTAAACAGCTTAACTGATACAGTTTCATCGATGTCGTTTGCTTGGCTTTGAAGTTTTCAAAGCAGCCGAGAAACTGAGCGTTTTTATGACAACTTTTGTCTATTATCTATATCTTTTGTCTAGTATCTATATCTTTCGTTAATGTTCTTACTGCAGTTGATATCAAAGTCAATTATCAGCTTTATGAAGAGTCAAGCAGTTAATTATTGGAAACTAAAAAGCTAATAATTTCAGATCAGTTTCTTACAGTTGCCGAAGAATAACCTTACTATTTAAACACATTTTCTTTTCTTTGAAGCATAGAGATCTGGAGAAATACTTGAATAACGCAGATTTCGTTTCAAATTTCAACATGAACCCGCGGCCGCGAGTCATTTTTTTCACACCTCGTCAAAATAATCCATTTTGTGCCTCAGTTTTAACAATGAATATGTGATACGAGTTTGCAGTACAAGAACAAACTGGGATGCTGAAAAATAATACTATGACAAACTTCAAGGAACAATATTTCGTCGGTCTTAATATGAGTCATGCCTAAATCTGGTGACGTTTAGTTTCATTAATTTTCAGTTGTCAAGTTTTTCGCTTCCTCCAGTCACCCGTAAATATGAAGCAATGACAATTTTTCATCAGTTCTATTTCAGGATGACTCAAAAGATCTGTGGTAGTTTTCAAGAAACTGTCAATTGTCGCTAGTTGAAATTTGTAAACACGTATTTTTTTATTTCAAAATAAATATAGCTCGATTATACGGCTGCAGTCAAGCAATCGTAGATTTGGCAAACTCCAGGTCATCATATATTCAAATTTGGTACAATGCCTTCAGCTCAGTCAAATAATTTTTCTTGAGCCTAGTTAGTGATCGACACGAACAACAACGGCTAGGTACACATATGTTACTAAAATAACCAATTTCGTTCGTAGAAAAATGAGGCATTGCACACACACGTAAGGTATACGCATTGTAGTAAACTATTCTGAGTTCACTGCTCAAAAGCCTGCTGTTTTAGCTTTCGCGGCTAATTTTGACGTCAAGAGAAGACATTAACCTACCTGAACTAGTTACCGAACTTCTCCCTCGCTGTACCAACAAAACCGCGACCAGAAGTCCAAGAAACTTTCTCCTCAAATTGTAAATTACTTCTTTCATGTTAGAATATGGATACGGAACTGGCTTTCATGAAGACACTTCACGCGTGCGTAGATTGTCAAGACCAAGCGCATTCTCATTCTTTAATTGTTTGTATTGAGATCGAGTTTGATCGTCTCTCGTGTCTGCCGCCTGCTGGGGCGGAAGGGGTGTGTATTGTGGTTTACGCTGTTTTCAGTTTCATAAGTGTTTTGGATGGATTCCATCAATCATGGCCTAAAGTCAATTCCATGTATACAATATACAATATTTTTTAAAAAGCATATTTTAAAATAGAGCACGAGCTCGCGTTTTTTATGAGCGCGAGGGCGATGCCGAGTTCATTTTCAATAGCAAGTGTTTTAATTGTTTTAAATTAATAGAAATTTACCGCCTGTCCCATTCACAAAAAGTACAAACATATCTTATTTTAGATCACAGTATAAAAACCAACCATAAAGGGTTCCCACTGATAACAGTATTTCAATGATACTGAACTGACCCTGGGGATTTCCCTGACTAAAATAAACTCATCAACGATGTAAGAACCAATAAGATTGGTAGACCAGGAAAAGTTATACTAAATAGAATTATAATAGACTCAGTCAAATTACTCCATCATCCCACATTTATGGATCTAGTGAGGCAAAAAGGTGAAAACAAATGGCTATTTCGCTGTCACAATAATAAGAGGTGTAGGTGTAGGTGAGTAGCTGTTGTAAGTAGTGCATGTTTGTTGCTGAAACGTTTTTCCTCCTGGTTTGTTAATTTTAAAATAGTTAATTGATTAATATGGTGGGGCTTTTTTAATTTACAAGGCGACCAAATGATAACGTAATTAGTAATCTAGTTTATGTCTACTCCAACCTCGTTCCCAGGGCTTTTCCCTAGCAAAATGGAGGGGCGGGAAAGGGATCACAATGATGTGTTATTATTGCTAGAATGTTGATCATGATGGAGGTGTTGCATTATTTTAAAAAGTGATTATCACTGTGATAATGGTGACAAAGACCGAATTTGAGAAACCAAAACTCCAAAAGACCAAAAACTGAATTGTTTCTCTGCCCTCTTGGCCATGCGCATGCGCCATCATGCAGATTGAAACTAACGGCCGATATTTTATTTCATGAACAAATATATACTCGAAATACGGTGCAATGATTTTTTAAAAGTGTTATTCATTGGTTGAATAAACTAATCCAAACTTGATTGAAATTCAGAGGCAAAGTTGATATAACTTACATTTGAATCTTTGGGCTTGTTTCCAAATTCCAAACGTTTTAAAGTGAAAACGCTGTGACTGTGTAGGAAATATTCTTAATCTTCTTAACTGAGGATTACGCTAAGACAACATACAACCACAATTCAGTCTAAGTGGGGTTTCTAAGTTCAATTTACAGCCAACTATTAGACGAAAACAGACAAAAAGGTACTAATTCTACCAACCTATAACAATCTTCAGTTTAGTTCAGTGAAATATAATATTAATTCATAGCGTTATTGATATGAAAGTAACAGTACACGCTTCACTGACTGGTATCTATACGAGCTACTGAAACATGAACAAAGAAGCAGGATTTCATTTAGTAGGAGGCCTATATTTTAAACATTTGGAATAATCCAATCTTCCTGAGTCACGTATAACTAAGGTGGCGCGCCACGTGTTAGTTTTGAAGTTTTGAATTGCTGAAGTATAATATTTTCTTCTTCTCGCTTGTTACTCCTTCTGTATTCTTACATAGTTGTTTTTTTCCCATATATATAGGGACGGACCATTTGATATCGTAGGGAAGGGGTGGAAGAATAATTTCAGTGCAAATTTTTATTTTGGGGTCAACCACCAACCCAAACTTTTTACTTCGGTTTTCTATTCTCATTATACCTTTGCAGCGAACAAATTATTCTTTTCGCCTTGGTCGATCATACAGTTTTTCTTTACAATC
>JANSTQ010170617.1:0-10147 GCA_026167885.1 Bergia puertoricense
GGGAGGGGGGGTTGTTCCCCTCCGGTCCAGATAGAATTAATAAATGGAAGATTACCTTGGACACGAGTGAATAAATTTCAACCTCGGCTATCCGCTTACCTGAAATATCAAGCAGAAATAGTTCTCAAACTAAATATATATATTTTTTAATTAAACCAAATTTTGCCATTGCATAACATAATGTTTCAAATAACACTATTACTTAATTGTAAATATCGCCCGTACCGAGATGGCTCATGTCCACATGTCTTTTATTTCCTTAACGTTCCTCTTTACGTAGTTTCAAAGCAGATGAGTTCATCCCGGGATAATCCTATCACAACTCTATGCACCGGGATAAAATTTCGCCCCGAGACGAACCACTCAAAAAGTTAAGATCATGTAACAATTCATCACACCTTTGTCATTCCGTCACTCCTGTTGGGTTTTTCTAAAATTACCCTGAAAGTTGGAAAATATCGTCTGTTTTTTGCCAAGATAGGCCTTTTGCACTTTATTTGCGAACACAGACGCTATAAACGTGAGAAACATGTTTTTATTGATTTATTTTACATTTATAATTCAGAAGAAAAGACAATGAAAACAGTAAAAAGCAAATAACGAAATAACCTCCCCCCTCCTTATGCCTTGGTGTTTCTCGAAAAGGCTTATGCCTTTGAGGGTTAATACTGCTGCCACCATGCTTTTTTAGAATGGGTAGAGACAAAAGCCAGCGATAAGTGAATACGTTTCCAAGATGGCATTCTTGTTTAATAGCGAAGAGCTGTTGTTATGGCAATTGTACAACTTGTCGTCCATCCTCGATTTCCGAAAACGTTTTCAAACAAAATTCTAGTTTTCTTGTAAACCAAGAAAATATGGAATCAAAGGCACAAATGACAAGAATTCAAAAACAAAGCAACAACTGTCTTATGAAACCACGTTCATACCAATACACATGCGAGGTCCATAACCAAAGGGTAAGACAGTGAACGGGTGAATCTTCTCTCCTTCATCTCCCAACCATCGCTCAGGTTTAAATTTCTCAGCTTCTGGGAAATTTTCCTCACTTCGACCGGCGGCGTAGTTGTGATAAAGAATTTCTATCTGCAAACGAGTTTAATTAAACAGTTTATATAAACATGGATCAATTTTTTGTGTAATCTTATCTTAATCGGGAAGAGGGGGGAGGGGGTGGGGAAAGGGGTATTTTCTTTTCTAAAGTTCCAAGAAGCTTGGAGCAAACCTTATAAATTTTTCTGACTTTTCCAAAAAGTAATAGCGGACGTTTGGGTAAATGTTCCAACCGTCCAGGCTGCTTGATTCTATGAATCACTTTTCTCAATCGGGAGGAGGAGGCAGAAGAGCATGGAGGGGTGGAAGGGGGAGGGTGGGGGAAATTGTTTATAGCTTATGCTATAAAACTTTCTGACTTTTCAAAAGAATTTATAACGGGAGTTTGGTACGTCTTTCATACGCCAAGTCCCTTTGATGTTTCCCTGGTAACGAAAATTTGATCAGATGAAGTGGGAAAAATATAAGTTCCTTAAATTAAATCAAGGAATGTTGTACTATTTCAAAAATGAAACGGAAGAATATAGTTCATTTTCTAGAATACTTATAAAGACAATTATCTGACTTTGACAAAAATCCAAGATGGCCAGCATTTGACGTCATATCAAGAATTGCTTACTAGACATCTTCATTGATAAGTAAGTCCATGTCGGTGGTGGTAGTTTTCTTTTTAAAATTGTAAGTTAAAGAGTCACCCCTTCAAATCTGTGATTTGGGAAAAATGAGTCTTACACTCTTACTAATATGGGATTGACCCTACTTAGGGAAACTATTCGGGCCCCCACTTTTATTAATCCAGAATATTGAAACTTGGAGAAACTATTAAATGTTATATGGCAATCTAATTTCAGTATTAAGTTCAGTTTTCTACGAAATAATTAATATGATGTAATTATGGCGTTTTGACCAAATGGTTTTATGTACTTTTTGCTAAGGTTCAAAATGCATTTTTTCAGTGGATAGATAAAAACAAGACACAAAGAAATTTTTGAAGTCATGATTTATACAGAACTAGTCAAGAATTTCAAAGATAAGGTACGTTTGACGTAGTAATGACGTAGTTCTGTTGTCAAATATCAAAACACTTGAATCCAAAACGTGTTCCAAAGCTGAGATCCTAAGTTTTATAAGCAATATGTAAAATTACCTTCCACAAATTATTGATAAAAAATTAACCGACTGTAATGATAAGCAAACCACTACATCTATTTGAAAGATAAAAGATAGCCGATAAAACAGACTTTATGGAATCTTTGTAAAAAAATGTTTTTTCCCTCCATAAAATGAGGAAAATGGGGGCCTAATAAGCTCTCGCGTTAGACATTTGAGGGACTAGATGATACATTTCTCATATTTTCAAATTGAACTCCATATCATCATACAAGCAAAACGAGCCTTACCCCTGAAGGAACCTCAAAGCCGCATAACACCATGTCCTGCTGTGTTATTCTGTTGACTGCGAGTCCAATCGGAGTCAGCCTGTATAAAAGAGGCCAGAGTAGAACTGAAGCGATGAAATAGTTTATGAACGCTAGTTCATTTTTTGACTACACTTAGGTTATCGTCTCGCACATAGTTACACGCAACTCTAAACCACACCTGCACCCTCACCAACATTCGCAACCGCACCCACACTCGCCGATACACAAACCTGCACATATAGCGATACAAGCAAATACACACATACAAACATACTTGTATACACACATATATTCATACATACATGCTTGTACACATACATAAATACATACATACATGTACACACATACATATACATACATGCTAACATGCATACATACATACATACATACATACATACACATATACGTATGTACATACAAACAAGCATACGTACATACATGCATACGTACGTACATATAAACATATATACATACATACACACATATATACGTGCACAGATTTATACATAAACACACACATACATACATGCATTCATACATCATATATACATGCATACATACATACATACGTACGTACATACATACATAAATACATAAATACATACATACATACATACATACATACATACGTTAAAATAGGGCTGACACTGACGTCTAAGAGTACTCGATACTTTTGTACAGCGGGATAAACTCACGTAAAATTTAAAATATGATGAAGAGTAAAACTTTAAAACTATTAGACATTAAAAACTTTAGTCTTTAAACACTTTCTTTTAGTCAGATGATCGCCATCGAACTGATGAGCGTGAAACTCGAGTCACAAGCAAAGTTTTTAAAGTTTTAAAGTTTTAAAGTTTTCAATGTCCAATAGTTTTAAAGTTTTATTCTTCATCATATTTCATTCATTCATTTGGTTATCACACTACTATACGCGATGTACCTTTGAGACTCTTTCAAACAAGCTTTTAAGTAAGGAATTCTTGAAAGATCATCCACTGAAAGAAAACCGGTCTCGCTTAACAAGGGGTCCACCTCTTGAAACAGTCGCTCCTGTACAACTGGGCTCTTTGAAAGATGATAAAGAAGCCACTGTGCTGTATACGCAGTCTGAAAGACAGTAAGTAGTTGTTATTTCAATCATTTCAGTATTGCTATAGCGCGATTTCTATAATGAGATATTGAAACACTAAATGCAGCTACACGCCAACAGAAAATAAAACAGAGGAAATAAGAAATTTATACTGGAGGTCAGGATTTACCTGATTAAAAAAATTATAAAGGACGGACGAAAAAAAAGCACACACACACACACACACACACAACAACAACAACAACAATAGAAAACAAGACGTTATTTCATGAAATCTCACTTGGAGGAGAGAGAACTGAAAAATTGAAAATAATAGAATGTAAGCCTTAATACAGAACTGATTAGTACAAGTTTATCATATGGCTCTTCAGCTTTTGTTGAAAGGAATAAGCAGTAAGGTCACATTTAAAAGTTTTACATTAGACTTTCCAGAATTAGCTAGTAGGAGTGTGTGGCAGAGATTATGTTGCCTTCGTAGCTAGACGACTACATAACACTGGTATCCGAGTCTACTGTTTAAGAGACGAAACTGTTCTGACGAAGACTACCATGACTATAGTGGTGCATGAAACAGGCATAAAACACTATATAAAGAAACAATATCGCAAAAATAAAAAAGATTGAGCTCCTTAAAGAAAAAGGTTGTATGTACATAAAAGTCAGGAAAACTTTTAAAACTTTAAAAGATTCAAACAGGTTTTTTTTTTTATAGCATTAAGGTTAGAACATTAGTTTTATAATTGTTTCCCCAAATTGACACGGCATATGTAAATAATTGGAAATACAATGGCATATTATACTTTAGTAAGAGCACGAGCTCGAACAAATTGTCTAAGTTTTGAAATAATGCCAGTTCCTCTAAAAAATTTCTTTGAAAGTTCGTGTTTATGAGCCTTCTAATTGAGGTGACAGTTTTTATTTATCTTAAGACAAAACCGAGAAATTAATTTACCGTATCAATCCCAGCTGCACCCATTTCTGAAATGTTTGAGATGATCTCAGCAGGGGATAATCCTTTCTTCGATATCACATAAGATAAGAGAGAAGGACCTTTAAAGAAAATAATATTAAAAAAAAGTTAAAAAATATGACATTGAAAACATAGCCTGGTCATGTTCACCCTATCCTGACTTGGTTCAGGGGGAGAGGAGGAGACATCCCAAATTAATTTTAATTCAATATAAGAATCTACACTTTCAGGGGAATTCCTCAAGTGTTTCAGTTAAAATATGGATATGAATATCTTTTGGCTATGGAGAAGACAGTTCCCATGGTAACTGCATTGTTCATGACATATTTTTGTGGTTTGGTTATTTGTCAAATCTTGACATATCTTATAGTCTGAAATCTATGAATATAATTTCATTAACCACATCTGTGCACAATTAAAAAGTTACATTAAATATATGACGCTACCAAAACCGCGTCAAAATGCAAGCGCAATATCCAAGTTGGCGGTAAATAACTATACGGCGATGTCATAATAGCTGGTGGACTTCTGGTTTAATCGCTACTCATAGTGTGAGTCGTTTTCGTTTTAACTTTATAATAAAAATATGAAAATTTACACACGAGAATGGCCAGAGGTTGATCTGCCAATTTAATGCCTTTAGGCACCTGTGAGATGCTTACTACTGTTCAAAGCATGCTCAGCTTCTAACAAACAAATTACTGAATCACTGCGGCCCGAATAAAGGTACTAATAGCTGATAGATGATTTTCAGTACTTAACTTACCGGGTACATTGTCTGTGTCCTGTAACTCCAGATTCTTGTTTAGTTCACTAAGCTTCTTCTTTATGTTATTTTCATGGGTACTAAGAATGGTGTTGTTGGATTTGACAAATTTTTTGTAAGCTGGTGTCTTGATTAACTTCTGGAAAGATGGTGCAAAGAGAAGTTGGGGGAGAAGTGCGGTAACTGTTTCACCAATAGATAAAACAAATTGTCGGGACTCCTCAGGCGGGGGGTTTTCAAACAGTCCAATGCGCATGTCAAACACGAACGTAGCCAATGCTGAAACAAAGCGAAATATAATAAATACATTAGCAGTTGCTTGCTCATTTTTCCCTTTAGTAAATTATTCCAAAGCCCCATTTAAAAACATAAAGCTGTGAGGGTATTTGCTGGTGTTTTGTTTCAACTCTTAATTGTCCAAAAGCACGTCAAAATGACCCCCAATTGAAGGGTTTCTCTTTTTTTTTTTTACCAAAATCCTGGCACTCTGAAGCAATAAGATTGAAACCCACGGGTACAGCACCAGTAATCCAACTCGTGACACATCTTTTGACGATAACTGCAAAACGTCACCACTTCTACTGCAAAGTCCGATTTTGTGTAAAAGACGAAGAATAACCAAGTAAAAACATGATAGAGTATAAAAAACGTTCTCTGGTTAAAAATCATGAAACTGTGAGCTTTCGATCGGCTGCCAGTCTGCGGCCTTTGATGAACTAAAATTAATTGCGTGAACATAAGAGTATATACAGAAAATGTGTGAAATGGAAACAATAGTAATGAGGTGGCAAGAATGAAGAATGTGCACTAAAATGTTAATGAAAAGTTCAACGTTTTAAAAGGATGGAATGTTGTTTAGGTAACGGTCTTGAATTATTTTCCACTTCCACAGCTTTAACCGGAGAACGTTTTTAGACTCTACTAAGTCAGATTTTTTTGTTCAATAGTCACTGACAAGAGTCAGAACATTTATTACGGATAAAGGAAAAGAACTGCGAGAAAATTATACATAAAGATATTTAGATCAACCAAACAATCAATTAATCATTTTGTTTGCTATACTTCCACGTGTCATTTCTCCTCTCTTTGTTTACCTCATCAATTTGAGAAAGCACATGAAAGGTGGTGTTTCACAAAACTACAATGATTACTTACACTCGGCTGCCCAGTCAAGGAGATGAAGCTTCAAATTATTTATTTCTCTCTCAAAATTGTTTGGTCCAGTTAAACTCTTGAATCTCTCTACCAAGTCAGACGTTACAGCATTAAAGTTGTCCATGTTTTGGTGAACGGATTTCGGGGTCATCATTTTTGGACTCAATGTTTTACGTAGTCTGTGCCCTTCTTTGCCTTGCCTTTAATAAGCAAAAACAAACAAACAAGCAAATATGTTAAAGAGCTGTTGTCCAAATTTTAGTGAACAGATTTCAGGGCCATCATTTTTGGACTCGTCGTTTAACGTAGTCCGTGCCATTTTTGCCTTGCCTTTAATAACCAAAAACAAACAAATAAGCACATATATTAAAAGAGCTATTTCACGGGTTTGCGCATGTTCAAGCCAGTTTTATTGCCAAGAAAACTTAGTTATGAGCTAAATATTTATTAATAGGCACCTTTCAGGTTCCAATCTAAGTTTTTGACAGCAAATAGTACGGAAGGTCTGTTTTAGGCGGCGCAGAGGTTTAATTGTACTTATTTTTCTGCTATGCTTCCAGGTTCGTGTTATCAATGGTTTCGGGCAGGAACACAAAGTTATCAATTATCAATTTTAACCCTATTTTACATGGGGGGGAGGGTCAGAAAGTGGCCGTGCTGATTTCAACCGCTCATAACTTCATTAATATTTAAGCAATACCCACCAAATGTTATGACTTTCCTAAAATGTATCAGACACATTGCAAGCAAATTTTTTAATGTAGGGGGACTGTATTTCCATGGAAACAACGTTTTCGAAGCCATGTTGGTTCGAGATTGGGATTTTTTTTTCTTTTTCAAAAAAATCCCTTAGTTTTCTTTATGTGTTTATGCAAGTTTTCATTAATTGAGCGCAAAAAAAACCCGTTTTTATGTCATTTGCGTTCATTTTTGTGCGATTAGAGACATTTAAAAAATTGCACAATACATTTTTGCAAATCCAAGATTGCGGCTGTAAGACGCCATTGTGACGACTATGACGTCATACGTCCACCAAAGATAACTCTAATTGCTTAGGTTGAGAAGTTGTACATACCTTTCAAGTTTCGTTCGGTTTCCCTTAATAATTTCCGAGCTGCGGGTCGCGGGCACTTTCTCTCTCTCTCTCTCTCTCCCCCCCCCCCTCCCCCCTTCCTTCCCTCTGTGACCAGGAACCCCAAAAAGCCCGTGTAAGATAGGGTTAAATGGATCGAACCTTTACAGGCGTGAGTGATCAAAGCTTCTTTTGGTGGATTAAGATGTTTTATTTTAAAATTCATTGGAAAAACAACTTAAAAGTTGAACGTCACTGATTCAGCCACGAAACAGCTCTCTTAAGGAAGGTGGCAATGTATACATCGAAGTTAGACATATCTAAGTAAGGACGAAACATGAGGCTGAATATAAAGGTGACCTTTCGCCACACCGCCCTTGGACAGGGACGTTAAGCCGTTGGTCTCCCATAACGATGAAAAGCCACTCATATCATTATCATTATCGTTATCGTTATCGTTATTGTTATTATTATTATTATTTTGGCTTTACAGTTAAGAACGCATCTTTTTCAAAATTTCACGGGCAATAAGTCAAATGAATGAACAACTTTTGCGCATTTGGGGAATTAATTTGCACATATTTATTACTATCATGGAAAATTTTGTTCAAAAAAATTGCCAAAAACTATCCAAATAAAAAAAAAAGAAAATTGATAATTTTAGGATTCTTAAAAACTATAAAGAAGTGCTTGCTTTCTTTAAACACTGACAGTTTTAGAAGTTACCAAACCCTTTTCGTCCTGGGTTTTCTTAGGGTTCCTCAGCCTGAGTAGTTGGGTGGTGGTGAACGTCATACTTGGATAACCGCATCCACAAATATTTTGGTAGTGGTGTGCTTTCTAAAAATTGTTCCAGTAATAGTGGCGTTCCTCAAAGAACCATTCTGGGCCCTCTTTTATTTTTGCTATAGTTTGATAACAATGATTTGCCCAATTACCTCTCGATTTCACAATTTAGAATGTACTCAGACGATAGCGACGTAAGCAAAATCCAGTTCAAATTGAATTATGCTTTAGAAAGCATATTCTTGAAATGGTTTAAAATTTCAAACAAACTTACATCTACTGCCTTCGTAATTAATGGTACTCCAGTAGTTCAAATCTCGACGACAGAATCTCTTTGTGTAACCATTAATGCAAACCTCGCTTGAGATAGCAATGTAAACAATTTGACGAAAAAAAATTGCCTCAGCTATTTGAACTATAAGCCGGACGAGATTATATTTGTACCATCAATAACTCCACATCACATTAACAAAGCCTTAGTCAAGCCCCATATTGACTATTTGAACTGTAAGCCGGACGAGATTATATCTGTACCATCAATAACTCCACATCACATTAACAAAGCCTTAGTCAAGCCCCATATTGACTATTTTGGTGCTGTCTAGGGAAATCGTGGCAAAACCTAATTACAGAAACTTCGACACTTCAGAACCACGCACTTCGTTTTTAACTTTTTAATCCTCGAACGTCCATGGAGGAGATGGAGGAGGGAGTAGGGCTGGGGATGGGGCGAATAGACCACAAAAAGTTTTTTCCGACCTAAAACATAAATCTCTGAAGCAAAATGAAACTTGCAGTACCTGTAGTTCAATTATGAAAACACATTTTGTCAGTAATTTAATGACGTCATCGTTATAATTTAATTTAAAAAATAATAATTTTGAAAATTAAAGTTTGAATCAAAATTCAAAACCTCTTTTTGACAAAATTTATCCTAATTTTTTCTTGTATTTTTAAAAATTATATTATATTTTTTTTTGAGGATATATAGATATTTTCAATAAGCTAAAAAAAATTGCTGCAATTTTGCTTGCTGGCCAAAATGGCTGGTATTTTTGTGAAACGACTTGTTACTATAGCTGTATCACCGCTAAATGTAATAACAACGCTAAATGTTATAACCACCCTAAATGTAATAAAAATCAACGCTAAATGTAATAATTTACTAACCCTAAATGTAATAGATTTTAACCCTTAAATGTAACAAAACTTGTTTATGATTTTATGCATATATTTTGGAGTAAAGTAGTAACAAAAGATGCAATGATCAGGAAAGTTACATACAATTTACACGCAGTCTCCAAAGTCATGACGTCACAAGTAAAATGATTTTTATAGAATTGATTATGTTGCTTGTATCTCACTCATTTCGACAGTTTTCTATACCAACCTTTATTTAGATGTTGTATGAACCATTTTAAACATGCCATGGTGAGGATGTCATAAGTCACGTGATTTCAAGAAATTGATTATATTGCTTGTATCTCTTTAATCTTGACAGTTTTCTGAATCCCAAACTTTATTTATAAATGTTGTATGAACATGCCATGGTGGTGACGTCATAAGTCACGTGATTTTAAGGAATCGATTATAATGCTAGTATCTCACTCATTTTGACAGTGTTCATTCCCAAACTTTATAACAACGTTGTGTGGGCCATTCGCGACATTTCAGCCTCTACCTTCCATGGAAATAGTACAATATTCGTAAGTTAACACTTCTGTCATGGCAGTAAATCGAAACCAGTGAGCTTACTGATAATTTTCGATGTCAATCTTTGTTTCAAAATAGTGACACTAATTTCGTCCCCAGATTTCGTTTTGAAAATTCGAGG